>CP144697.1:32109552-32179115 GCA_036885675.1 Vigna mungo | reverse complement strand
ATGAGATCGCTAAAACTTCATTACTCTTATGATTATTAGGCACGACATCTCTGAAGTTTTTAAGGATACAATATTTAAGGAAATAACAAGTACTAAAGATTTCCTTATTGAAATTGAAAGTGTTTTGCAAAATGACAATAAGTCAGAAAAAGTGCTCTTATTTACAACTTAATTTCCATGAAGGATAAGGAAAAAGGAGATGTGAAGGAATACATTATGGGAATGTCAAATATTGTTTCAAAACTTAAGGCACTAAAGCTTGAAATGTTAAAACACTTGCTCATACATTAAATATTGAATTTCTCTGCTATCACAATTTGGCACTTTAAGATATCTTATAATCGTTCAAAGGAGATATGGTCTCTTAATGAGCTCAAAGGGTAAAACAAGAAAAGACAAAAAGTGTTCATTTGTGAGCACCTTTAAAAACAAGAAGAAGAGAAAGAAGTTAAGATCCCCGAGAATGAAGTTGTTAAGGGATCCAGCACAAAAGAAAAAAAAAATTAGGCCTATAATTATTTCTTTTGTAGTAAGACAAGACATGGAAAGAAGAAATCTACCAAATGTCATGCTTGACGTGTAAAGAAAGGTCAGTTTGGTCTATTTGAAGGTCAATACGAAAATGGACAATACTAACAAAGGAACATTGTGGTACAAATACCTAGGTCACATCTCTATAAATAAAGTTGAACTACTTGTGCCAAATGATATCTTAGATTCCATCAACTTCATAAACTTTGATGTTTGTGTTGAATGCATTAAAGGTAAATAGGCTAGAACAAATAAAAATATCTCAATCTTTGGATGATGTTCAAATCATTTAATGTTGAAGTTGAAAATGAACTCAACAAAGAATTAAGACTTTTAGATTTAACAGTGGTGGTGAATACCATGGAAGACATGACAATTTAGGTGAACAATGTCTAGAAGCTTTCATCAAGCACCTAGAGGAATGTGAAATTGTTCCATAGTACGCCATGTAGGGTTCACCTAGCATGGTGTGGCTGAAAGAGGAAACAAGACTCTTAAGGATATGGTGAGGAAGATGATTTGTCACACTACCTTGCCATATTCATTATAGGGAGAGACACTAAGAACTCCAACTTATATTCTAAACAAAGTGTCAATCATGGAATTTACCTAAACACATTGAGAGTTTTAGGATGGTTGAAAGACTAATATGAATCATTTCTTGTGTAGAAGGATGTCTAGCTAAAGCAAGGCTTTAAAAGCCATATGAAAATAAATTGGACTCCTAAATAGTAAGCAACTACCTTATTGGTTATTTTGAAAGGTTCAGGGCTTATGATCCCAAATTAAAAATAATTTTGAATATGGGAACTAGCACATTCTTTGAGGATAATGAGTTTAGGCGGGGTATATTGGGGCAAACTGGCAAGTGTACCGAGTCGCACAAGTAATATAAAATGGTAAGACCAAGATTAATTAAGACTTAAAAATAAAAAGAGATCATTGGGTTTAGCAAAAATAATAAAATAAAATAAAATAAAATTGATCAATGGCAAAGGAGCACATAGATGAATGAAGGTTGATTTATATGAGATGGGTATTATTGGGGTTAGATTTCGCCAAGTTCCCTCTCATGTATATAAGAATTCTTCTTTATGCATTAATGCCAATGTCTTTTACTAAGTTACCTAAACCCGATCCCTCGATGAATAAGCCTGTCCTTAATTACTAGTTCATACAATTCCTAGCATTCCTTGTAAAAAGATGTGAGAACAAAAGATTAAGACGACCAAGACTTATACCCTTATCCCTAGGTGTCCAAGGAGGTCGCCCGGGCGAGAAAAGAGCCTCATGTTTGGCCTGGGATACAAATATGGTCGCCCAAGCTACAAAGCATCGTCGCCCAGGCGACCAGGATCCTCGCCCGGGCGACGGACATCGATACAACTCGCTTGAGCTTCGCTTCTGGTCGCCCGGGCTTCATGTTTTCCCTTCCTTCTTGTGCCTTTTTAAGCCCTTTTGAGGTCCATCTTCTTGGCTTTTCATATCTTCTTCCAGTATTTCCTCAATCTCTATCAAAACAAGGGAAATTAGTCATAAAACCACCGAAATCAACCTCAACTCTCTTATTCACACAATTTATTGAAAAAGTATGAGTCCAAGCAAGTTTCTAAGTAGAAAAGGGTGCTTTTAGTATCAAAATTACATCACAAATAACTATGTTTTAAACCATTATCAGGGTAGAATAAAGATAAAGACTTTGTCATGGAGGAAGAATCGGTAACAATTCCATAACCAATTCATACATTTGCTTTTGATAAAGTTTGGAACCTGTATAAAATATTCCCACTCAAGATAATTTGATCATTCTTGAAGAACATACTCAAGATTCTTAAGAAATTATGCTTACCTTTGCAAAGATCCACGAAAGAAAGGAGAAGTACTATTTTAGATGATTATCTGGTATTTCTCTAATGTTGAGATTGTTATAAAACACACCAACTAGATCTAGATAATAGTCACCCTTCATCTGAACAAAGGTGGATAGACCTTGATGAGCAAGTTTTTCTTCAAATATGAAGCCTTCATTTCTGAATAGGGATAAATCGATTTATTTGTGTGGAGCAATATCCTTGACATTTTTCCAACCCATAAACCTTTCTCTAGCAGTGTTGTCACTGATCCAACCAGAGGGACTTACATTTCTTTCAGATGGAGGAACTCTCCTGGAGAGTTTGGATGAGGACGATGATGTCATTTTTCACAGGATTTACAAAAACACCTTACATAGCTTTTTAGGGTTTTACTAAGGAGAAACAATGAGACTCAACGATACATAAACCATTTCAAATCAAATGTATATAAGGGCGCGAACCGAACATATTCAATTATGCCCATTTGAATTTTCAAAATTAGAAAGCCCATAACAAGTATTATTAATCGATTTCATTAAAGCCATAATCGATTTCATGTTTAACAGCGTGCTTTAAAAACAGATAAACACATACTCAGAACACATTCAACTCAATACTTAATAGAATCAATTAAAAATCGAGCAACTTGATTTTCACATAAAACATTCACTCAAACGGACATACAACAAACATGCATATAACAATCAATTATATAAAACATTTTGATGCATGATGCATTAAAAAGATTGCAACAGTTACCACTTTTTCAATCTCAAGAACTTATGAATTCTTCATTGTAGTTCATCCTTGAGTTCTATACTGCTTTAGCTGCAGCTACTTTCCTGCAAAACAATTAAATGGTTTTGAAGTTGGTACCCATTTGAACTCGGGTCTTGTCTTGTCAGTTGTAAGAGGTTTTTCCTTAGGAATCCATTTGTATTTTCCTTTGGGAACACCAATCTTTCTATAATAGCAGTTTCTAACATTGCGACCAATTATGTGGCAATAAAAACATGCATTAGTAGGAGGTTTACTCAGATCAATAAATTTCTTTGAGTTTATCCTATTACTTTTGGCCTTATAACCAATACCTTATCTGTTTATGTCTTTTCCATAAGCTCTTAGCACAACATCTAAATTTTCTTTACCTTGTGTAAATTTTCTAGTGTGCTAGTTAAGTAATCAATTTTTTCAATATGTACTAGACAGTTATCACATTCTTTGTCAAAACATTTTATCTTAGTTTTAACTATCTTTTCTAATATAAAGGCAATTTCTAATTCATTCTTCAATTTATCATTTTCCTCTACCAGATTATTAATTCTATATTCATAATCTTTTCTCTCAGAGGTTAATCGGTTTACCTTGTACTGAAGTCGCATAGCTTCTACATGAATCTCCTGAAACGCATCCAATAACATGTCATACTTGACCTATTGACTCGTTTTCAAATTCTTCATCACTATCATAATCAATATGTGTAGAGCCTGCCATAAAGCATATATTTGACTGCTCCTTAATGTTGCAGTCCTTTTCACTTGAAGATTCAGAATCACTGTTTTCCAAGGCTATGTATCCTTTCTTTTGCTTTTTGCTCTTGTCTTGTGGAACCTTTGTGCTTGCTTTTTGTTTGTTCTTCAAGTCTGGACATTCAGGCTTGATATGTCCTTCTTTTCGACACTCATAACATTGTAGAACATTATTTCATGAATTCTTTCTTCCTCTTAAAGAACATGCATTGTCAGTGGTAGAACTTCTATTTTTCATAAATTGATTAAATTTTCTTACCACCATGTTCATGATTTCTTTGTCCTATAGTTCTGCTTCTAAGTCAGTCTCTGGCTCAGGTTTCTTTGATGCTTTCTTGCTTGTGGCCTTAAGGGCAATTGACTTCTTTTCCTCAATTTCTTCTTCCTCTTTCAGCCTTCCAAGTTCGAGTTCATGCTCCTTGAGCTTTCCAAACAGAGTTTCCATATTCATGTTGGTTAAGTCTCTTGATTCTGATATGGCTGTTACTTTTGGTTGCCAGCTCCTATTGAGACTTTTCAGGATCCTGATGTTGATCTCCTCTTTGTCAAACACCTTTCTGAGAGTCATGAGATGATTTACTATGTGTAAATCTTTCTGCACTTCATAAATTGTCTCACCAGCTTTAATCCTGAATATTTTACATTCTTTTACAAGGGAGTTCTTCCTGGCCCTTTTCACCTCGTCTGTTCCTTCATGCGTCACTTCAAGAACCTCCCACATTTCTTTGGTCGTTTTACATTATGAAATCCTGAAAAATTCATCCATGGTTAGTGCAAACACAATAACATTTCTTGCCTTTACATCATATTGCGCTCTACGGTTTTCATCTTGAGTCCACTCTCTAAAAATTTTCAAAAGAGATTTTCAATTTATAACATGTGTGGGCTCATATGGACCGTTTAAAGTTGCATCCCAAACTCCTTTATCCACGGATTCAAGAAAGATTTGCATCCTTATTTTCCATAAGGCATAGTTTTCTCCAACAAATAGTGGTGGTCTATTTGTGGATGCACCTTCACCAAAGGTTTGAGAATTGAGAGTGTCAGAGCGGCTGCAACGGAATGGTTAGCGTGGAATAACAAACCAAGAGGGTTTTTAATATAAACGTGTGCCTTTTAATTTCTACACAAGAGTAAGGTTGAGAGAAATTTGCACAGATGAATTTTATACTGGTTCGGATCTTACAAATCCTACGTGCAGTAGCTTATCTCAAATCAAGATAAATAGTTCACTAAGCACAAAACAATTACAAACTACATTCACAAAGAAACAATTTGTAAAAGTTTAGAAACCACCTCTCTTGATACCACAAGAGATGAACCTGCAGCTCCTTAGGCCTTCACAAAGGATGAAACACCTCCTTTGAATACTTCATGAAGGATGATCCTCTTCCAAACACCTCCTTAGACGCACTAAGGATGAACCGGTTATTTCCCCTGTCACCGTAGTAGCAGCACAGACAAGAGTTTTACAAGCCGAACAAGAACATACACTTCTCAAGAGTTGCTGATGATGGATAAAGAGAGCCTATATATATACTCAAGCAAATACTCTTCCATTCTTCGAAACTGGCCATTTAACGCTTTTAATCAATTAATACAAGTGTTAATCAATTAAAATGAGTACAACGGCTAGTTTTCAAAAGTAGAAAACTCCAACGGTTAGTTTTAATGGATTAAAATGAATTTTAATCGATTAGCTAATAGATTAAAATGAATTGTAATCTATTAAAATAGAAAAAGTTAAGTTTTCAGGTTTTACTTGTTTTAATCGATTAATACTAGTTTTACTCGATTAAAACAATGCAATTTTGACTCTTAACATCAATTACAAAGTATGAAAGTACATGGAATCAAACCCAATGGAAATCTAAGTCCTAGACAATAAACTACAATTATTACAAAAGCTTTCCCATTCCTGAGAGTGCTATTTGGGATCCGGTTACACATAGTAAGGATGATGTTCATTGCGTTCTCACATCTAGACTGATAAATTTGCTGCCTAGGTTTTATGGTTCTGCAGGTGAATGCCCACATAAACATTTGGAGAGGTTCCAACACATTTGCTTTGAAATGAAACATCCACATGTCCCGGATGATCGCATTTTCTTAAAGGCATTTCTGCATTTAGTAGAAGAGGCAGCATGAGGATGGCTTTATTATCTTCCCCCAAAATTCAAAGCCAATTGGGAAGATCTCAAGCGTCTGCTTTTGGAAAGATTTCGCCCTTCACAGCTTCAATATCAAGAACCACCATTCCAGAGTACTTGTGTGCCTTCCCTTGTCAAAGAACAACAGCAGTTGCAGTTTCATGAGCCTACCCAAGCAACTCCTCATCTTTCCACTACCTCTGAGCCTACATTGAAGGAGTTGTCGAGACAAATTACTGCTCAGAATATGCAGTTTCAGCAGGAAACCAAAGATCACGTTATGCAATTACAAGAGTTTGAGCAGGAATTTAGATATTCCATTCAGAGTTTGACTGATCAGATGAGACAGATGGCCACTCAGCTCAGTGAGGAACAGTCTTATGTTTCAGAGGAATCACCATTTCAGGCTGTTCAGCTTCCAGATGATGTTGATGTCATCGACATAGGAGATGGGGAGCAGAGTCATGAGTCTACTATTGCGCTACCTACTTTCCCATCCTCCTATGCCCCTACTCTTGCACTTGAGGAAACTTAAGAAGATTTGGAGGACCAGGCAGGTATAAGCAGTAATTTTGAGTCAGGTAGACCACTTTCACCTTCCACCACTTTACCAATCTTCAGGGAAGTGGAGGAAAACATACCTCAGATTGATTATGTTGTTGAGGGGTATGTTGATGATTATGATGTTGATGAGCATGCTTTTCATTTCCAGTGTTTGCATGATGAGAAATAACTTTTGCCATCTTGTCTGAATACTTCTTCTTCATGCACTGAACATGAATCTGAGCCTGTAGTTGATATTGTTTCTAAATTTGAAATTGATTCATGTTCTGAGAGTGTATCTACGGTTCAGCCTATTACATTGAGGTTGGGTGTTATACCCCTGCATGTTATTTCTGTGGAACCATATTGCACTAACCATGTTGCAGGAGGTACATATGAATTTGACCAACAAACACCCACAGTGGACAACAAAGGTGCTAACATGCACAAAAGCTTCAACACCAGTTGGCACCAGCTGAACACATTCATCAACAATCACTTCTTCTTAGATCCAACTGTGGAGGACATCTCCCTGCTTGATCAAATTTGGAGGATGAAGCAGTTCTTCCTCAACACTTATTTGCTGACTCCGATAGTGGAAAACATCTCCCTGAAAGTCCAAAATTGGCAACTGCCACCATGATCAAAGGAGTTTTCTTTTCCCTTGTCCTCCTTTTTCCGCTTTTATTGCACTTGTCCATGATCTATTGACTATTTTGATTTCTGATCTGATGATAGTGACACATTGAGGACAATGTATAGTTTAAGTGTGGTCTATTGGGGGAGATTATGATTTTTCGTTGTTAGTTTGTTTTCTGTGTTAAATTTTTTGTTTTCTAGGTAGTTTTTATTTTGTTTTGTGTACAGTTTTGCATGTTTCTCTTGATTTCTGGACTTTGTTTAGGTTGTGGATGTGTCTTTCACTTCATTGATACTCTGATAGGTTTGAAATCCATGTGTTTCTCTGATTGGAAGATGATTATGATGTTTGAGAGGGTGATTGATTGTGACAGAAATACCCTGCGTGAGAATTTGAGCCACTTGATATTCTTTCTTGTGTGTGATATGTCTCTTGGTTGCTTACACATATACCTTGGCTTGACTCTTTTTGATGATTCTTGATTGATATGCATGTTTGGAAGTGATAAAGGCAATTTTGTTGTTTAGCCTCTCTAGCCAGATGAGCCCACCTTGTTGTGATCCCTTGATAACCCCTTTTCAGCCAGATGAGCCTACCTTGTAGTGAAAAACCATGATTACCTGAACCTTAGGGAATTTTGGAGGTTTGGAATTGTTTTGGGAATAAGTGTGGTCTCTTGAGATATTCAGATGAATTTTTAGTTGGCTCTTGTTCTGTTTTTGTTAATATGTTATGTATCTTATCTCTTAGATCAGAAAAGAAACAAGATGGAAAAAAAGAGAAAAAAAATACAAAAAAATGAGAAAAAAATTGTGTGAATGATGGAGTCAAGAAGAGGATTGAATTAGAGGTTTTGGGTGTGTTTGAATGTGTTACACTTGTTCCCCATTGCTCCTCTATTCCTTTTGGTTTGTAGCTTCTCATCCATATTTATCCTCCCTTGTCCTTGGCCTCATTACATCCATAAAAGACCTTTTGATTTGAACATGCATATATGTTTTGAGTGTTGATATTAGAGGCTTGCCAAGTCTGTTTGTGCTTGCTTTCTTTAGTGCATTGAGTTGACATTGTTTACCTTAGACACTTGAGAGAAACACTGATAGTGCATCTGTGAGGTTCTTTTACTTTTGATTCACCTCTTGAGATGACTGATCATTTTGCCATGCTTGGGATTGCTTGGATGATTTCTGTGAGTATCTGCTTTCTTTGATTCTGTGTTGGATATTGTCTACTTCCCTTTCTTTGTCCAGGTTTCTTGAGGACTGTGTAATTTTGTTTGTTTGTTTCCTTTTGAGTCTTTGTTTTCTATGTCCTGAGTCGGTGTCACTTCCCTGATGTCCTTTGTTCTGTTCCCTGATTAGCGTGTTGATTTTTCCCAGGAGTGTAAAAGACAAAGTGTGGTCTATTTTGATGAATGAATATTTTCATGATTTCACTTAGTTTACTTTGATGAGTGAATATTTAATTAGGGAAGTGTGTTTAATTGTCCAGTATTTTTCCGTTTTTCTTAATTGTGCTTAATTTGACCGGAAATTCTAATTTTAATTAATTTGAATATTTTGAGCTAATTATTTGCAATATTCATTGTAGGAAAATTATTTGATAATATTTTGAGACATTAGGGGAGCCATCACCAACAACGTGATACATGTTTTATCACAATCAAGTTTTGCTTTGAGAAATGAGGAAACTGTGATATTGATTTTTGGGAAAAACATGCACTGATTTCATCTGCACGCACTAATTTCTATGCCAAAAAGGACTGTGCATACAAGCAAAAATAGAGGTGCAGATTGTGACGTTCCAAGGTGGGCTGGACTTCACGTTTTTCATCCAACACTCCACGTATAAAAGCTTTTCATTTTGAGCAGCTTAAATTGGAAAAAAAAGAAGGAGGCTGATTTCATTTGGGCTTGGAGACGTGTCACGGCCTGGAAGCACCATGATAGCAAGGAGAAAAAAACACAAGGCCTGCACTCATGAATATATACATCCAGTCGTGCCATACACAAGTAAAGCAGAACACCACGGAGCAGCTCCAAAAAGCAATTCACATTCATGATCCAACAAGCAAATCCAGCAAAAGAGGAAACATCTTCATTTTAAGCAGCAGCATTTCACGTTAATGCGCAAGCTGGAATGTTGGTTTGCAATTGGAAACACACGGCCAAGAGAAGAAGAGGTCCAACACGTGGAAGGAGTTCCAAAAAGCAAGGTGTTGAATTTAATTGAATTGGAACCAGATTCACATTGGAAGCAAGTCCAGCAGCTTGGAGAAGTCACGGTCCAGAAGCCCACTAGCTTGCATACACGGTCCAAGTAGCTTAATGAAGGGTAACCTGGTTGCATCCAATAGAAGCAGCAACCCGTTGCTTCATTAATTGGAGAGGGCTTCAACAAACACATCAGCTGCTTGAATAAATCCACAAGCAAGTCCAGCAAACGGCCCCATTTTGGAACGTCCAACACATCACAACCCATGTGTGCATCTGCTTACTGTCTTCAACGCTTCAGCAGCTGGGAGGTGCATACAGAAAACTCCTACATGGACAAAGGCTGCAGCTGGATCCAATAGAGGCATAGATAGACACGCAACCCTAGGGAGATTCCTAGGACAGTCGCCACACACTTTTTATTAAGCACTTGGCTGGAACGTTTCTAGTAGGACTCTCAGCTGGAAGGATTCACTTTGGTTTGACAATGGCTAGATTGAAAAACACACTTTATTATTCTCAAGCGGGAATTTCGTTTTCAATTTCAAAGAACTTTTTACATTGAAATTTTCTAATGCATCTACTGTCTAGTCGCACACCCATTTAGTTTTTGGTTTTAAACGTTGTTAGAGGAGCGTGCGGTGGCTCACATCTTAGAGAGGGAATTACTTTGTTCATTCAGATCTGTTGCTGCTTCTAAAGTTCATGGTTTTTTTTCTTTTCTTTCATTTTCTACAATTTCGTTTTATTATGTATTCTGCAATGAATTTGGTTTTCCACTTGTGATGTTTAAGGTTCCTTGTGCTCATGTAATTCCAGTTCTTTTTTGAAGTTCATTTTATAATTCTTTGCTTGATTTTACTTTTTTTTGCTTTAAAACAGAATGCGCTGATTTTCATTTAGCATTTAGCAATTAGTGTAGGATGCATTGATTGGATTTTAAGAAGGAGCAACATGCTGGATATTTAATTTTGTAAGTGTTGCATGGTGATTTTTATTTGGAGAAAAAGTGTGGTTCACGTCCAGCGGAGGAGAAAATTTTTTTCAATTTTAGGGAAGCACACAGCTGATTTTTTTTTGAGAAGTTTTATACCATTTTCTTCTAGAATGAAGTAGCTTAGTGATTTTATTTTTAATGTCATGCGTTTTTCTTTTTGCTATTCCCGCTTTAATGTTTACCTCATTTATTAGCTTATGCAATTCAATAGTGTTCTATGTTTTATGAGTTGCCTTCCAATTAGTTCATGCATCTTGTTTTAGGACCGCTTAGTTTACTTTTTTTTTCGTTCACCATGTTGTCTATGATGTTCAGTTTATCCTTTATGTTCACTTTAATGTTGTCTATTCCGTTCGATTATGTTAATTTAGTTGAGATGTTAGCTTAGGTTAGGCGGGTTGGTCATTAGCGATATTATATTACTTCCTTGAGATTTCTGGATTGTAATTGTAATTTGCCACTCTGACTTGGTTAATTATCAAATCTGTTTTTGCACTTGCAATTGGGTATACACTTAGTTGCCCAGTTGGTGTTACGTCTTCTCTTAGTTGATGAAACTGCATGGTGTAAATTGGATTTGATGTTAACATTGTGTTCGCTTAGTTCACTTCTATGAAAGCATGTTTAGCCTTCACTTAGTTGGTTAACTGTGTTGGATTAGAGGTTTGAGTCGGCTTTATTTTGTTGATCAGTGATAGGAAGCATTGTAATTAAGTGAATGACCAACCATTTTCAGTCTGTCTTTGAACTAGTTTTTACATCTGTGTTTGCATATCTGTTTGCATTCGTGTCTTAATTTAGTTCTTTTGCATTCAAAAAACCTCACAAAACCCCCCTACTTCGTATCTGACTTAATTCTTGAACCGCAAAATTGGTCCTTGAGAGACTACCTAGGAGTCATTTCCTAGCTATACTGCATTTCTAATTGCACATTAAATTTGTGTGGGTTGCGACAGCCCATAAAAAATGTTTAAAGCTTATTATTCTTCTCTAATGCTCTTTTCCTTCATAAGTTGTGTTTTTACTCAGATTATTACCAAAAGCTTTAATTCAAAGGATTTTTTCATCATCATCAAAAAGGGGGAGAATGTTAGGAAAATGGTGAAGATGAAGTTTTGATGATGCCCAAATCAAGTCAAGATATATCAAGATTCATGAAGATCCTTTGAAGAATTATTTTTGTTAATAAAAGCTTTTGTAATAATTGTAGCTTGATGTTTAGGACTTAGATTTGTAATATGTTTTGATTCTTGTACCATCATATTTTATATTTGCTATTCAGAATAAAAAATGCACGGTTTTAATCGATTAAACCAAGTTATAATCGATTAAAAAGTTATAGGTGCTGAAAACACAACTAGCAAGGGAATAATCGATTAATTCCTTTTTTTAATCGATTAGTTAATCGATTAATCCTTAGAATAATCGATTAAAACTAGCCGTTGGAGTTTTCTAGTTTTTGAAAACTAGATGTTGTACTCATTTAATCGATTAATAGTAATATTAATCGATTAAAAGCGTTAAAAGGCCAGTTACGAAGAATGGAAGAGTTTTTTGCTGAGTTTATAAATAGGCTCTCTTTATCCATCATTAGCAGCTCTTCCCTTGTGCTAAAACACCCAGAACTCTTTGAGAAGTGTGTGCTCTTACTCAGCTAAGGAAACTCTTGTCTGTGGTGCTGGTACATTGCTACTATGATGACGGAGGAATAGCTGGTTCATCCTTGGTGCGTCTGAGGAGGTGTATGGAAGAGGATCATCCTTCGTGAAGTATTGAAGGAGGTGTTTCATCCTTCGTGAAGTATTTGGAGAGGTGTCTCATCCTTTGTGAAGATTCAAAGGAGGTGCAGGTTCATCTCTTGTGGTATCAAGAGAGGTGGTTTCTAAACTTTTACAAATTGTTTCTTTGTGAATGTAGTTTGTAATTGTTTTGTGCTTAGTGAACTGTTTATCTTGATTTGAGATAAGCGACTGGACGTAGGATTGGTAAGATCCGAACCAGTATAAAATTCATCTGTGCAAATTTCTCTCAACCTTACTCTTTTATTTATATTTATTATTTGCATAGTAAGATAAATTGGGAAGAAATTAAAAGGCACACGTTTAAATTTAACACCCCTCTTGATTTGTTATTCCACGCTAATCATTCCGCTACAGCCGCTCTGACAATTGGTTGCTTTGTACTAGATGAATCAGTGCAGGGTTCATCACCATATTGGTTGTGTTATCCCTTGGCATGGCTATACTGGTGAAGTGAAACGGACCCACAACATTTGATGCATCACCAAGGGTGCGTCTGGGAGGAGGTTGCTCAGCTGCCATCTCTTCTGAGTTTTACTCGGGTGAGGGTTGTAACAATCTCTCAGGAGAAGGAAACAATTCTCTAGATGGTCGTCTGACTCTCCTTCCCGTCCTGTCTGATAGTCCTTCAAGAAGCGATTGCTGGTTTTTCTTACTTCTACTATGAATGTTTTTCTGCATGCACAAGAAACAAATACCCTAGAAGCACTTTTATATAAAAAAAATAAAAAAATTAAAACAAGAACAAAATATATACAAAGAAGTTAAATTTAATCAATTTACACTACTTGAAAAGTTAAACCACGAGTCCCCGACAACGGCGCCAAAAACTTGTTAAACCCCTAGCAAGTGTACCAGATCGTTATCAAGTAATATATAAACGGTAAGTCCGAGTATCGTCTCCCAAAGGACTCTTAGGCCTTATCTTTCATGTAAATTGATCTTATAAGACTTGAAAAAGAAATAATTTTGTGGTTGTATGCAAAACGAAAATAAACATGCAAATGCAAGTGATTCAATTGGCAAAGAAAAGATATGAATTAATGGAGTTGTTGGGGTTTAGAATTTCATATTATCCGCCCTCTTATATATACTTTTCTTATTTAATTCGCTTTATTATCTAATTGTCATGCAAACTTTCTTTGCCTACCCTAAAGCCGATCTCTCGGCGAAAAGAGCCGAACACTAACTACTAGTTTACTATCTCTAGTTTCCATGAGTAATTCGCAATGCATATATCACAGAAGCAAAATACAATTGATCGTTCTACCCCTATCTCTAGGCAGTATTGCTTAATCAAGGAATTCCCTATCAGTTCATGACTTCCCCGTACGTCTTCGTATCGATAAAGGCAAATATCTTCTTACCGAACGAGTTAAATGATAAAAGCATTGAGCATAGATAAGCAACCCAACAATTGATAATATAAGCATGTGAACAAAATAATAATTCCAATATAAGAGAGTTTCAAAAGATTACATTGTTCCCAAACAACAAAGGGTTTAGCTCACCATGGACATGGTGTAACTAGATGGAATTAAATGAAAGAATGGAAGAGTAAACCCTAGATTTGATAAATTTGAGCCTAAGCATCCAAGAAACCGTCTCCAAGGAGTGTAGAAATGCTCTGGACGTCTCCGCTTGCCAAAAGAATCCTTTGAAGATCGCACTGGGGCTATTTATAACACATAAAAGTAACAGAATTTAAGTCCAAGCCCAGCATTCCACCGCTCAGTGCCTGATTTGACCGCCCAGTGGTTTCCCTCTAATCGCCTGACCGCTCAGCGGTCCATCCCACCGCTCAGGGATTTGCCTCTAATCGCTTGGACGCTCAGCAGCACCGCTTGAGCGAGAGGCAGTGGCTGCTCCCTCGAGTCTGGCGCTCAACGCTGGAAAATAGCGTTGACGGTGACTTTGACTCTTCTTTTCTTCCTTTTTCTCCTTCTTTGTTGAGTCTACGTCCTCCCTACTTCACTTCCATCTTCAATTCTCATCAAAACCCTGCAAAACAATGCAAAACAAACATAATATCTCTACAAACAACTTTTGACTATCATGTGACTAAACAAACTGTTTTACTTTATTCTAAGCTCATTCTAAGCCATAAAGGGTGTGTTTTGATATCAAATTTAAGTATAAAAATAACATTTTTTAAATCGTTATCACGACCCAGGTTCGGTTTTGGGTTGAAATGCCATAAGAGATGCAAAAGACGCAATTTTTTCTTACGAAGAAGCTAGCAAAGGGAGGAAGTGCTACTACGCTACCCAAAGACACGAGGAAACCAACACCAAAACACAACGAATACTCACTAGACGTCGGTTAATGCCATATCCGACATCTATTGTGCCCTTAGAAGTCGGTTAGTGCCATGTATGACGTCTTTATAGTGCCCTTAGATGTCAGTTAATTCCGTGTCCAACATCTTTATAGACATCGGGCATAGCACTAATCGAAGTCTATAAAGACATTAGGCATGCAGGGATAAAAGCTGAAAATAATTCAAATCACAAATAATAACCCCATTGAATAACGGAGTTAGTTACTCTTAGATATTATGAGCACTAGTAAAGGGATAAAAGTTGTAAATATTGGTGATGATGAGTGTCTCTATGCTCAAGAATGTGCCTTTGTTGTCTCGCCCTTAGTTTAGTTCCCTATTCTCTAAAAGATTGAAAGTGTGATGCATTCTATTATTTTTCAAACGTGTATGTCATTAGGATAGCTTCCGTTGTTGGGAAACTAGACCCTTCTCATTGGGCAAATTGGTCATGCTTACTGGGCAAATTATGGTGCATTGATTGGGCCTGGAATCTATACTCAAATGAATTGTAAATGATATTCCTTGATATATATATTCATCTTCCGATATTCCCATATCTTTGAAATATTCTTCAAATCTTTTGAGATTGACTTACTCTAAAAAATATTTCACAAATAAAATCCATGCCATGCCAAAATATTTCAACATCATATGCATCCTTAATAGCATGCCATATTGACGAGGATTTAAATAACATATATTTTTTATATTTAAACTTAATAAATTGAATATGCATGAGTTTAGTCCAATCTTTTTGCCATAAGAAAACTCCTAAGTTAAACGTAGTAGATAGTCTTTATATTGTAATTGAAACTAAAAGAAGGCAACACTTTAATTAAGAAATGCCTAACAAACTTTATTCTCATTCTCATTTATCATATAATAAACAATATAGTCTATAAATATTACATTTTGTACGATGTTCTCATGGTTAATGGAAAGGCTTATGTTAAAACACAAAGTCTAGATCAATAAAAAGAGAGAAGAAAATAATTTTATATTCTGATTGCTTAAAAATAAACATTCAGTGTCAACTACGAATTCATGAAATTTGTTGGAATAGTTTGAAGATCAAATTAATATTACACTCAACTGAAATCACACTTTCAGACATGTTCTTCTTACATGATAATTACTATGAAATGTAGTCTTACATTGAAAAGTTAAACACGTATATTTACAAAAGATCAATAAATGTTTGTGTTATTCTTTGAATTCGCATTTCATCTAAAAGAAAGAAAAGCTCATTCTGTAATCTTCTTTAAACAAAAATCTGTGTTATGAGCATCTTTAGCTTTTTCAAGAGAAACCTCCAACCATTCAATAGTGCTCAAAATATTCTCACTTTTCAGCAACTCTCAGACACTTAACATCCTTATCTTATTCTCCTTTTAAATTTCCATCCGAGGTTGGAAATTACTAATTAATGAAATGATTATATATACGATACCTTTGGTAAACTTCCTTGATTTGATTGTGAGATAATCTCATTTCAAAAATTTATGTCTGCGTCTTCCTCGTCTTCTTCATTCTGCATGCTGCTGTCCATTTCTCCAAACTCTAAATATTCAGAGACAACTAAAACTATTATTTTCTTGCTGATTAAAATTCCATAACTTTGATGAGAAACTCTTTCAAGCTCCGCTTTATATAGATAGAATAAAGGAGATTATAGTTCATTCAAAGAGAATTAATCTTAATTTTTTCAGTAATTTTCGTTTCAAAAATATAGAATAAGAAAAGTAATAAATGAATGCATTTGATTAATAAATAATGTCATTAATGTAATAAATTAATGCATGCGTTATAATATTTATGCAATATCATTAAATATGTTACTCCAAATTAATGTATATATTAATGTAACATAAATAACCTTAATTCATTTATTTATTTATTTTTGTAAATATCAATATATGTATACATTCTATTTATTATATAATTAGTTTAAACACAAGCGCTTTATGCATTTTTTAAATTTTAAATATAGTATTTAGAATGAAAAAATTAAATAAACATAATATATATATATATATATATATATATAGTTATAAATATATATTTATAATATAACTATGGATAAAATAAATTTTAGTTATAAGTATTATTGTGTTAGAGCTGTCAAAACGGGTAACCCGGCCCGACCCACCACGGGTTGGTTACTTAGTGAGCCAACCCAACCCGGCTCATTTATTAGCGAGCCAGAAAAACTTGAACCCGGCCCAACCCACCACGGGTTGGTGGGTAAACGGGTTGGCTCACTAGCTCATTTAATTACATTTTTTAAATAAAAAAATACAAACTTTTTGTAATTTAAATTTAAACAAATTTCACTCCTAAAAAATTATGTTAAAGACAATTGAAAATAATAATAAAAAGTACAATATAATCCAAATTCAAAGATATAAAAAAAGAACCAGTACTCAACAAAAAATTAATAGTTTAATTTGTAACATAATTTCGCAAATTCAAAGATATCAAAAGCAGCTTGTTCAAATGTATACTCAAATTGTTTAAATAAAATGAACAAACTCTGATACAAGCATGTCAGAACAGGAAAAAAAATCATTCCATGTCTTCAAATCTCCCACTATATAAAAGAAATTCGCAAGCCCCTATTTTTATCATTATAGGATTTTTGAAAAAAAAAAGAAAGAGAAGTGAGAAAACAAAAATGTGGAGAAAAGAGAAGAAAAAAGGAAGAGTGTTTTACCTGTTCCTTGAATAATTTTAGTGAAATGAGAGTGAGAGCACCGTCAAATGAGAGCAAGTACTGTGAGATTGATTTGTGAGAGGAGAGGTTACTTTTTTGGTATACACAGCGAGTGAAGAGAGTATTTTATTTTTTAGGGTTTCATAAATAAAATAATAAATTAAAAAAATAAAATTAGGTAGGTGGGTTGGTGGGCCAACCCGGCTCACCAAGGGTTCAACCCGCATGAGTCGTGTCTAAATGAACCGGGTTGAAATTTGACCCGCATATAGGTGGGTTGTATTTTTCAAATCCAACCCGGCCCGAACCCGTGACGGGCCGGGTTGGCCAGCGGGTTTGACCCATTTTGACGGCTCTATATTGTGTAAAGAATTATTTTTTATTAAAATTATTTAAATTTGAAAAAATAATTCTTAAAGTGATAATGTAAAACTCCAAAAAATGGTATTTTAGGAGTGGTGGTAGCCCAAAAATAGTGAGACTCGATTATTTTAATATTAAATGGTTTTATTATAAATAGTTTAGTTATAAATGAGTTTCATTATTTTAAAACGTATCATCTCTCTAGAAACCATTTTTCTAGAGTTCTCTACCTTCTCTATAAATTATCTTACTTCTTGATCATTTGTTTAATGACCAGGAAGTTCCTACGATCTAGAGTTATATCCCATTTTTTCTTTAATCATCTGTTTGTGATCCAGCTTAAGAAATTCTTTTCGCGTGTATCAATTGTCTTTACCTCTTGACTTTCTGTAAATTTGTGGTCCTAAAGGTGTATGTTCTAAGAGCTCTGTATCTTCAGTGTAAGGTGAGGGAAGCTAGAAGTTCATCTTTAATTGATGTTTGTGATGTAAGTTTGGTGTTCTTATGTATGTTGACTTGATAAGATGGTGATTTTTGTTTTTTTGACTAGTACTAGTTCAACTAAATGTGTGTATTTCATCATTTAACAATGAAATTCTAGTGTGATGCATTTTGGATGATATTGTGATGATGATTTGCATGTAGACATGTTGTATTAATGATTGAAATGTGCATTTCAAAGATTGTGATGTAATGAGTTGAAGTCTTTTGAGTTTTGGTAGTTGAAATTGCAGTTTTTGATAAACCATTTAATGAGATAGAGTTAGAGTATGAAATATGTCATTTGCAGGTCTAGTTATGTGTTATTTGGGACTTATTGGTGCCTTGAGTTGATAAAATCAGATAAGGAATAGAGGAAGAGTCAAAATGATGATTTTAAGAAGGTTATAAGTCCATTTTAGGGGTTTCAAATAGGTAAAATCTAAAGGAAGGGAGTATGAATTGAAATGAACTTTTGGGTCTGTCTTTGGGGTGATTTACAATTGTCTTGAAGTGGTGAGAATGGTATAAAACAGATATAAGAGTAGTTAATGGTTCAAAAGTAAAGTTTAACTTGGTTTTGGGGTAAACTTAGCGGTTGTGACAAGTGATATTTTAAATCAAGTGTTCTGGGTTAATTGTGATGATTGGTAGGTTGTTATTAAGTCCATGATGACTTGTTCAAGCTATTAGTTGCAGAAATTGGGTGTTGCAAGTCATAAATTCAAAGTTGTGGAGGGAAAGGTTATGAAGTGATCCAAAAAGAGTATATGCTTATTAATAATGTCTGAGTGCTCCTTCAGAGCGTTGGGCCCCAGTTTCTAGAGGTCAGGGCTTTGAGCGCCAACTTTGGGTTTGATGCATTGTTGATGATTCTGTGATGAATGCTTTGAGGTTTAATATGATAGTATGTCATGTGTGAATGAAGGATATGTATATATAACTATGAGAGGGTTGTGATGATGATGAATATGTGGTTGATTATGTGTATGGTATTGATGGACGTAATTCCATGACTCGTGGAGAGGTTTTATAGTGGTGCTTGTGCTATTGTTGTATGAATATATAAAGCTTGGAACTAGTGGTTTATCCCGATACTCTAATGATCATTCATTCTCACATAGAGAGGAATGAGTCATATGGTGAGAGTAATATGAGGTTTCTGTCTATTGGCTTTGATCATGATTATAAGTAACTGAAATAGTAGCTTGATTTCAGCCAGTTTTATTACCATTACACGAATTATCATATTATGTCACCACGACGAATTATAATTAATATAAATCATCACTATAAAATATGTTCGTGTACTACTGTAGTGAGCTTCGTGAACTTTGAGGTGAACATCCGCGAAGCTATTTCTATTCTAGTTTTGTAAATTTTGCTTAATTGCTTTTAACTTTTGTGAAAAAAGGAAAAAATAGGACAACCAACCAATGCTTTATTCAAGAAAGATGTTCTCAAATTTATTGGTATGAATATCAAATTAACATTACATTCAAAACAGAAATCACACTTTCAGACTTTTTCTTCTTATTAATTACATGATTATTACTATGAAATATGGTATTATATTGAAAAGTTAAAATCACACGTATATATAATTTATCAATAAATGTTTCTCTTATTCTCCTTTAATCCTTTACATCGTATATCTCTCTACAGTTTTAAATGAATCCGCATTTCACCCAACAGATGAAGAGCTCATGCTTTTAATTAAGCAAATGTTTTTGGAGAAGTTCGTCTTTGAAATATTCTCTCATTTCTTGTTGTTCATCTTTCAGCATGGAGCTGCTGATATTGGTGAAATGGCATAAAGAATCCGGAAAATTAATGTACATGAGACAATTAATATACATGAGACCATTAAGTCAAGTCTCGTCCAAACTCCTCCTCCATCTCTTTATGATTTCCTAAACGACAATGCTGATATCAAAGATTAGTTTCACATGTTTATCATCATAACGAAAAATCACAAACAAAGAAAATTTTGAAAAACAAAATTTAATGTATAGGTCAGGGAAAAAAAAGGAGATAAAAGGGTGAAAATTGAAAATGAAAAGAACTTCTCCATCTCTTCTGACATGCCACGACAGAAGACTGAAATTCAGAAGAAAAAAAAGGTTTGGAATGAGTTTGAATATGTGAAAAAGCACTCAAAATATGTATACTAAAAAGATACAAACAGTTTTTTTTAATTTGAATAGCTAAATAAAACACAGGAATGAAAAAAAGGCGTGGATCTAATTAATGAAACACATATATAAAGAGTACCTTTGGTATACTTCCTTGATTTGATTTTGAGATAATCTCATAACTCTTTGTAAAGTTTATGTCTCCGCCTTCCTCGTCTTCTTCGTCATTGTGCACGCTGCTGCCCATTTCTCTAAACACTAAATATTCAGAGACAACTAAAAACTATTATTCTGTTATTGATTAAAATTCGATAACTTTGTTGTGAAACTCTATGAATCTCAGCTTTATTTATAGATGAAAAAAGAAAAGAAAGAGGAGATGACATTGAACGAGGTGTAATATTAATTTTTAAAATTTTCGTTTCAAAAGATTTAAATTAAGAAAAGAAATTAATGTATTCATTTAATTAATAAATAATGTCATTAATGTAAATGTATACGTTATTTTTCCTATTATTGATTTAATATGTCAATTTGCCTTCCTCACATTTAATTAATAAATAATGTCATTAATGTAAATGTATATGTTATATTTCATATTATTGATGTAATATCATTAATAGACATATCAATTTGCTTCGTTATTAAGATATGTCAAATATTCTATTAATGGATATTAGGCAATCGTGTTATTTATAATTTAGATATTATTATAATTTGTGAAGAGGTGTGCACTTTTCATTTCCTTTAATAGATGAAGTATTATAGAATTCTTATATGTATATATATGGTACTTCCGCTGACAATCAATCGGAGAAACATGATTCTGGAACTTTCGCTGCTTCCAAGAGTTATATTTTTACTGCTGCCAGATTTGTGACAAAGTCAGGTATATCTAACTCTGCTCTTAATCTTTCTGTTGTTACTAAGGGTAGTGATTGGATAATTGATTCAGGTGCTACTGATCATATAACTTGTGATCCTCATATATTTACTAATTTTTCCTCTAATTGCTCTAAAACTGTTATTGTTAATGTCAATGGGGTCTTATCTCCTATTGAAGGTATAGGTACTATATCCCTCTCACCCTCTTTATCCATTCTTGATGTTTTATTTGTTCCTACATTAAACTGTAATCTTATATCCGTCAGCAAGTTACCAAATCACATTCTTGTGTTCCCTTGTTTTAACCAACCCATTGTATTTTTCAGAACATCCATTCCAAGGAGAAGAATGCCAGTGGTAGAGAGAGTGAAAGACTGTATTATCTTGAAAATGTCTCACAACAAAACCATAAAAGAAGATCGACTTTTCTTACGAATGATCACATACAAGATAAAAACAAAAAAGAAATTTGGTTATGGCATAAACGGTTGGGACATCCCTCTTTTGGTTATTTAAAAAATTATTTCCATCACTATTTCATAAATGCAATATTTCTGATTTTTTTGTGAAACATGTGTTTTGGAAAAAAATCATCGTGTTGTGTTTCCTTTAAGCAATAACAAAACTGATTTTCCTTTTTCATTAATTCACGCAGATGTTTGGGGCCCTACCCCACAATCTACACATAATGGAAAAAATGATTTATCAGTTTTGTTGATGATTGTACTCGGGTAACCTGGGTGTATTTGCTTAAACATAAAAGTGAAGTGTGTGATGTGTTTCGTTCCTTTCATCATATAATCGTTACACAATTTAACACACATATTAAAGTCATTCAATCAGACAATGGAGGGGAATATTTTAAGACTGAATTAATAGAGTTCATGAACTCTAAAGGTATCTTGCATCAAACTACATGTCCTTATTCACCACAACAAAATGGCGTGGCTGAAAGGAAAAATAGACATATATTAGAGGTGACTAAATCACTTTTGATAGATGGTAATGTCCCATCTCATTTATGGGGTGAAGCTGTGAGCTATCCGTTTATTTAATTAATTGAACCCCTTCTAGTGTGCTTAACTTTTGAAGGCCTTTTGATGTGTTGTCTGATCATTGTATCCTTCCTCCCATAGTTTCTTTACCCTTCATGTTTTTGGATGTGTTATATATGTTCACTTACACCCACATCAACGTACAAAGCTTGAAGAACGAGCTATCAAATGTGTTTTTGTTGGGTATGGATCAACTAAAAAATTGTGCTTACCATCCACCATCCAAGAAAATTTATATCTCTATGGATGTGACATTTAATGAGCATGATTTTTTTATGTTAATTCTCCACTTCAGGGAGGCCATGAAAGTGAAGTGCATAATTATGATGTTAGTATGTTTGATATCTCCGATATAAAATTATATTGTGAAGATAAATTATCATGTAAGGATCATTCTGCAGGAAGTGAGCCAATCGAAAATATGGACACTTTTTTTCTAGATAATACAATGTCTTCTAATCATAACTAATTGGCTCAATTTTCTCCACAGGTTCAGCTTGACTCTTCAGAGGTACCTTCTGATCCTATCTTTGATAATACTAATTTAGATGAAATTGATTCTTGTATGCTTGAAACCACCAGCATATCAAACACTGAGTCTACTACTGTTCAATATAATCTACCACCTCGTTCTAACCGTGGTCAACCTCCAACTAAATATGAACTAGACCTCCAAGCCAAAGTTAAATATCCAATTAGTAAATATGTGTCATCTAACAGGTTATCTCAATCATATGCATCACTTGTATCTCAATTATCTTCAATTTCTATTCATAGTAATGTACAGGAAGCTTTGGCAGATCCTAGATGGACCAAAGCAATGGTTGAGGAGATGGTAGCTTTAGAAAAAAATAACACTTGGGATCTTGTGTCCTTACCAAGAGGGAAGATAACGGTGGGCTACAAATGGGTATTTACAATTAAGCATAAAGCTGATGGAACTATTGAGAGGTATAAAGCACGACTTGTGGCTAAAGGTTACACTCAGTCTTATGGTGTAGATTAACAAGAGACGTTTGCACCGGTAGCCAAGCTCAACACGGTGAGAATACTTTTGTCCCTAGCAGCAAACCAAGGTTGGCCTCTTCTACAATTTGATGTGAAAAATGCTTTCCTACATGGAGAAATTTCAAAAGAAATTTATATGGATTTTCCACTAGGTATGATAGATTCAACTAGAATGAAGGTTTGCAAATTAAAGAAGGCACTATATGGATTAAAGCAATCTCCAAGATCATGGTTTGGAAGGTTTACTAAGTCTATGAAGGCATTTGGCTACAAAGCAAGTAACTCTAATCACACCTTATTTTTGAAGAGAAGAAAAGAAAAAATTACAGCTTTGATTATATATGTAGATGACATGATTGTTACAGAAAATTACCAAGGTGAGATCTCTAGTTTACAACAATACCTTGCATCTGAATTTGAGATGAAACAACATGGAAATCTAAAATATTTTCTGGGTATTAAAGTAGCTAGATCAAAACATGGTAATTTCCTATGCCAAAGAAAATATACTATCTGAAAATGGGCTGCTTGGGAGTAAACCAGCTGATACACCAATTGAAAAAAAATCATAAACTCTTTCAATGCTCAAATTCAGCAAGCATAGACAAAGGGATATACCAAAGACTGGTCGGAAAATTAATTTATTTATGTCATACATGTCCAGATATAACCTATGCAGTGAATGTTGTTAGTCAATTTATACATGACTCACGAAAGCTTCATATGGATGTTGTTGAGAGGATTTTGAGATATTTAAAGTCCGCTCCTGGTAAAGGAATTTTGTTCTCAAATAATGGAAACTTGAAGGTAAAAGGGTTCATTGATGCAGATTGGGCAGGTTCAAAAGATGATAGAAGATCTACCTCTAAATACTTTACTTTTGTAGGAGGGAATCTTGTAACATGGAGGAGTAAAAAGCAATCTGTAATAGCAAGATCTAGTGCTGGAGTAGAATTTAGAGGCATGACACTAGGTGTATGTGAACTTTTATGGATTAAAAATGTGCTATCAGATTTGGGATTTAAACCAAGTGAAGCTATGAGGTTGTACTGTGACAATACTTCAGCTATAGCACTTGCTCATAATCCTGTGCAACATGATAGAACAAAGCATGTGGAGATTGATAGACATTTCATCAAAGAGAAGATTGAAGATGGAATAATTTCCTTTCCTTTTGTAAGATCAGAGTTGTAGTTGGCTGATGTTCTCACCAAAGGAGTGTCAAGAAGATTGTTTAATGAGTCTTTATTCAAGTTGGGAATGTGTGATATCCATGCACCAACTTGAGTGGGGGTGTTAAGATATGCCAAATATTCTATTAATGGATATTAGGCAATCAAATATTGTGTTATTTATAATTTAGATAGTATTATAATTTGTGCAGATTTGTGCACCTGTCATTTCCTTTAATAGATGAAGGATTATGGGATCCTTATATGTATATATATATGCTACTCTACTCTTTGAAATAATACATCAGAATTATTCTTTAAACCTTTTATTATTCCTCACATAGTTTGTTCTTCATCTACATGGAGTGGGACCAAAAAACACTCACAAGATAAAGATTGCAAATCATAGATGCACCTTTAGTCGTGCTAGTAAGATCATTCAATGTAGTCTAGCAAATGACTCTCAAGACTGCCTCAAGATTCTTCAAATTCTTCATGTTCTTGATTCTTAGAGCTCGTGAGTAATTTGTAAACTTTCTAAACTCAAAAACAATCAGATATGACAATGTTAGAATGATCAAAAGTTAGAGAAATACAAACAGTCCGTCAATTTATAGTTTCTGTCAAATTTGACGCAAAGTAATCCATTAGGTTAGTAGTGTAATAGGTTACATAAATTGTTGTAATAGTATTACAACTAACTATTCTCATTAATTGAATGATCAATTAATGTAAGTGATTACATTAAATGTTAGTCAAACACATTAAAAAATATGATCGTTATAGCAGTTATGATTAACATTCAATCAGTTATCAAACATAACAGACTTAATTGAATACACAGAGATGGTAATGGATTAAGTTTATCACTTAAGCAAATTTTGAAATCTTTTCTTCTTAAAAACTCATCACAGCACATCTGAAAAAGATGGAAACACAAGAGTTTTAATCGATTCAACAACTAATGTAATCGATTAAAAACAAGTTATTTTGCCACAGTTAAAAACGCAAGTTGTTTGATGACCTTAATTGATTATCACAACATTGTAATCGATTAAGTCATGCAGATATGCTTTTGTGCATGTGGTTATCTTTCAATAAAACATACAGTGAGTATACACAAATATAATCTCATCATAATCAACAATAGTATGCATAACCAACACAATATGTCCAATGAACGTATGTGCATATTACACAGTAAACATTTACATTTTTCACATATGTACAACACAATACAGAAACACCTTTCTGTTGTGACATAACAACATTCATGTATTATCAGTGTGTTGTGATCATCAAAAACCAACATAATAGGGATTGGGTTCAACTATCACAGTGCTCTCCCTATCAACAAAAATATACACAAAATTTGGGTGGGGTGTGGTAGTCCATGGACCTTCATTTTAGAAAAAAAAAACATATTTATTTTGAATAGAAGAAAAAATGTAATTAATTCTTAATTTGTGACAAATCTAATTGTTTTCAATATGTGAAAGAAATATATACAAACATTTTAATCAGACAAAAATAGTCTTTGTAAGATATTTCAATAAATTTGGTTGCTTACTTATATAGAAAAATTATACAACAAGACATTAAAATTAAAATTCTTGATTAGTTAAACATATTTAATTTTTCTTGGGTGGTTAAACATATTTTATAAGTATATAACATACGCACTTAGTTTTGTTGTTCAAAAAAATCCTCTAAATTTGAATGAAAAACAAAGAAGACATCTCAATTTCTAAGTTTAAAACAATGAATTTATAAATAATAAGTTTATGGATTTTTTTTATTATGTATTATTTATTTTTTTTCCTTTTTTAGTATAGAACTTAAATTTATATTTAAATTCTACCAATTATTTATTTCTCTTTAATAATCTATATATATATATAGTAATTATTAAAAATTTAGTGTGAATTTTATTACAATTAATAAAATATTTCACATTTTGGCTAAACTTTGTGTTTCTTGTATGTTTAAGACTTTATTATAATGTATTACGTACTGCATTATTAAATGTTATTAGTTTTGTTTTCTAAGAAATTGATAAAATTAATAAAAAGATTATATTTAATAAATGTATTAAACTATAAATTATATATTATTTAATAACAGAATAATAAGTGTGATATAAAAATATTGATTTAAATTTAAATATAATAAAATTATATTTTAAATATCTAATAAAATATATAATTCTATATGTGTACATAAATAATATTATTTATAAAAATTAATTAAAGATTTGTAGTAGGGTTTAATTTATCTTAATTCTTATTCTAACTCATTTGAGAGGGAGTTTTGAGAAGAGGAACAGTTTTTTTTATCCCTACTTGAAAAACCTCATAGAAAAGAGTTCTTTCAAACGTAAACTATAACTGGTTTATAGATTAAGTTGATACCATGACATTGAAAGTAGTAATTTTGAATACAAGAACTCGTTAAGGAAAGGAGAGTCTCTAAATCGTTAATAGCTTAAATCCTATATGTTAAGATATGAAGTGCTGAAAAATATAGACGTTAATCTTTTGCAAACAACTATCCTAAGACCATTGAGCTAAGGTTTGCAGGTAGACGTTAGTATCTCATAAAACATGTAAATATTAGTCTTTTTGAAGACATTGAATATATCATAAAATATTAATTACTGATACACAGTTGGGAATGATATATTTTCTTAATCATCTATTGTCTATTAACTAAGTGTTTATTTGATTTTGTGATATGTTTAATTTTATGACAGTTGTTGATATGAGAGTAGGTTAAGATAAAAGTTGCAAAATTATATATACGTTAAAGTAAGCATGTATTAATATTTTACACACATGAATATGTAAATTAAGTTTATTTATGTTACATTGATATATGTATTGATTTCGTGTGATATATTAATGATATTACGTTAATAATATATCGCCTACATTAATTTATTAATCAATGTATTACAATAATGACAAAATTTAATAATTAAATGTATACATCAATTACTTTTCTTACTTTAAATACATATTTAATACAAAAATTATACGAGGAATTTTAAGGAAAGACACCGAGAGACGTGAATAAGTCCATTTAAAATATCAAGACATCACTTATAATTCAAAACCTATATTAAAATTAGAGCTGTCTATATAATTCAAAACCTATATTAATAAAATAAAATTAGCTAGATAGGTTGGTGGGTCAATCTGATCCACTACAAGTTCAACCCACATGAACCGATTTTAAATAAGTCGGGTTGAAATGTTCTTTTAAGTGGCTCATCTCTTTTTTCTTCATCTATATAAAGGGCAGACTCGTTGAGTTTTCTAATTGAAACAGTTGAACTTTAACCATTGACAAAAATAATTTTGACTGTCGCTAATATCTAGAGTTTAGAGAAATGTCCAGCAACATGCACAAAGATGAAGACGACCAGGAAGACGCCGATATAAAGTTTCGAAAGAGTGATGAGATCATCTCAAAATCAAATCAAGGAAGTATACCAAAGGTATTGTGTATAAAACCATTTGATTAATTATATCCACAGCTTTTTCTATTCAGTATTATTTCACAATTTATTCTCTCAAAAACGGAAAAAGAAAGAGACTTGTAAATTGAGATTATCTTTGTCTTCAAATTCATTCTATTTTCTTAACACAAATCTTTATTTGAATTGCAGCATTACGAATTCAGACAGAAGAGCAGATGAAGAGGACGTTCAAGCAGAATCATATACATACTCTTTTGGATTTACTTAAATGTTTAGGGAAGGCAACAATTTTGCTGACAAAGTTGTCAGCATGAGTATTTGAAGCTGTTCCACTTGGAATGTTAAGTGGCAGAGAGTGCTTATAGAAGTTGTTCACAACACAGATTTTTGTTTAAAGAATATATCATGAGAAGATCACATAATGAGCTGTTTTATCTTTTAGATGAAATGCGAATTCAAAGAAAATTGCAGGATGATGGAAAGGATTAAAATAGAATATGAGAAACATTTATTGATGATTTGAAAATAAAGATGTGATTTTAACTTTTCAATGTAATACTATATATTTCATAGTAATTATTATCATGTAAGAAGAAAAAGTTTGAAAGTGTTCTTTCAGTTTTGAATATAATATTAATTATGGTGAGAAGATTACACAATCAGCATTTTTTTTCTCTTTCGGACGAAAGGGTAATTCAAAAGATTGCAGGGATATGGATAATAAGAGAAACATGTATTAATGGTTTGTAAAAATACATGTAATCTTAACTTTGATTTGAATTGTGGCATTATCGTTTGGATCATGTTCACTTTGATACTATTTCCCATTTAAGAAAAAGAGGTCTTTTGTCTTTATCTTCTATTTTACTAATTCTTCCATTTGTGGCTCTTGTGAGTTAGTTAAAAGCCAAAGACTACTTTATTCCCTAAATGAGAAACGCGCATCGCATGTTCTGGATTTAATACATTGTGATTTATGGGGAACTGCTCCCATTTGTTCAAAATTTGGTTTTCGATATTATGTGATTTTTATTGATGACTATTCTAGATTCACTTGGTTATATCCAATGCGCCTGAAATCTGATTTTTATGATGTATTTGTCCAGTTCAAGAAATTTGTTGAAAATCAGTTTCATACAACTATAAAAACATTCCAAAGTGATGGTGGCACCGAATTCAACAATAACAAAGTCAAGACCTTGCTAGAGCTGAACGCAAATATCGTCACATCACTGAAACGGGTCTTGTAATGATTTTTCATTCACATATCCCTGCTCAATATCGGCTGCATGCTTTTTGTTGTGCTGTTTATGTCATAAATTGGTTACCGACCACTCTTCTAAATGGTGTTTATCCATTTTAGAAATTATATAATACTCCTCCTAATTAAGCATACTTTCATCCTTTTGGCTGTCGGGTTTATCCTTGTCTCCGTGACTATGCCACTAACAATTGTCTCCTCGCAGTGCACCTTGTATTTTTCTTGGATACAACAGCAACCAGTAAGGATTTCAATGTTTGGATCCTTCAACCTCCCGGTTATACGTAACAAGACATGCCAAGTTTGATGAACTTTATTTTCTGTGTTCAAAAACAGGAACTATATCTCCAATTTCCGGATTAGGTTTTTCTTCATTTGCTGAACCAGCCTCAACACCTGAAATTCCTGCTCTAGCTCATGCACCGGCTTTTTCTTTGCCACTATCCAAGGAACCTGTGCACTCACCAACCATACCTTGTGGTCTATGTCCTGCTGAAGATACTCAACCACAAATACACCGTAGTGTCCAGTCTACTCATCCTATGGTCACGTGCGCCAAATCAGGTATTTTTAGGCCTCGTCATTTTGCTGACATTACCACCTACCAACTATCTTCTCTTCTTTATGCTCTGCTCACCACTTCTACACCCAAAGGGTTCAAATCCACTGCCAAACATCCTGGTTGGTTGGATGCTATGCATAAAGAGCTCCTGGCCCTACACTCCAACAATACTTGGGATCTTGTCCCACGCCCATCCAACACCAACATTGTAGGTTCCAAATGGGTGTTTCGCACCAAATATCTTTCAGATGCAATTAACAAACTAAAAGCACAGTTGGTTGCACAAGGCTTCACTCAAACACCTGGTCTTGACTATGATCACACCTTCAGTCCTGTTGTTAAAGCTGCCACTGTTCGTGTCATTCTCACTCTAGCAGTAATGAGTAATTGGCCTCTTCATCAATTGTATGTCAACAATGCATTCTTGAACGGACACCTGACACATCATGTCTATATGGAACAACCTCCTGGGTTCGTTGATCCTCGATACCCAAATCATGTTTGTCGACTTCAGAAAGCTCTTTATGGCCTCAAACAGGTCCCTCTTGCATGGTTTCAACGATTCAGCTCATTTTTGCTCAGTCTTGGGTTCCTCGGAAGCAAGGCAGATCCATCTTTATTTGTCTACCACAACACTGCAGCCACTCTATATATACTTGTTTATGTTGATGACATAATTTTGACAGGGAATAATAATTCTTTAATTCAAAAACTTTTGGCAAGGTTCAAAACTGAGTTTGCTATCAAGGATTTAGGTAATCTAAATTACTTTCTTGGTCTCGAGGTCCACTACACTACCAATGATGTCTTTCTTAGCCAGACCAAATACGCTTAAGACATTTTATCTAGGGCCTAGATGTTAGATGCAAAACTGATAGCCACACCGCTCCAACCTGATATTCAACTGACAACCATAGGAGATCCATTCTCTGATCCACTCAATATCGCTCTCTCGTTGGTGCACTCCAGTATCTCACTATAACTCGTCCTAACTTGTCCTACGCGGTAAATTTGGTTAGTCAGTTTCTTCAAGCTCCAACAAATGATCACTTTCAAGCTGTTAAACGCATCCTTCGATATGTCAAGGGCACCATGTCCTATGGCGTATCCTTCACCCGTGGAGCTTCCCTTAATGTTCTTGGATACTCGAATGCAGATTGGGCTCAATGTATTGAGACTAGGCGATCAACCTATGGTTATTCTATCTTCTTAGGCGGAAATCTCGTCTCATGGAGTGCTAATAAACAACGAACCGTAGCTCGATCAAGTTCTGAATCAGAATATAGAGCCATGGCTAATGCAACAGCTAAACTAATATGGATTACTCATCTTCCACATGATCTGCATATTTCCTATCAAGCGCCAACTCTTCACTAAAAGTTTGTCTCGACCATTGTTCCAGTTCTTCAGAGCCCAGCTTAACGTTAGCACACTTTGCTTGAGGGGGATGATAGGAAATAATATATTAGATTATAGTTTACCTTATTTAGTTTCTGCATAATTGATTTTGTCTTGAATATTATAGTTTACCTTATTTAGTTTCTGCATAATTGATTATGTCTTGAATAATTGACATTAGTGGAAAAAGGACTTTTTATAACCTACAAAAATGACTTTTTATAACGTAGTTATAGGGGATATAGTTCTGAGCGATATAATAAGTCTGCACATTTTATAACGTAGCATAAATTTACGTTATAATATGTGCGGACATATTATAACGTAGTTTCTGAAGTACGTCATAATATGTAGGGACATATTATAACGTAGTTTCTGAAGTACGTCATAATATGTGGGGACATATTACAACAGTTTCTGACGTACGTCATAATATACGTAGAATATATTATTACGTACATATTTTTGTACGTTATAATATGTGTTTTTTTTTAAAAAGAAATTAATAATTACATTTGACATTCAATGAAATTATAATAATATTTTTGTATTATCATATCATCAATCAATTTATAATTGATATAGCTTCAAATAAACAAATTTAATGAAGAATAAAACTTTGATTTTTGGTATATGAAACAAAAATTGTTATTTACATAGAGTGAAACCTTAATAATACTTATTAAGGTTAAATATACTATCTAACTAATTATATACAAGTTCTGCAGCAAGCCTATGCTAGTAGAATTTTTCGTTACATGTAGGGAGAAAGTTTTAACTCATGCATAATTAGAGAAATTATACAACACTAAACTTGTGTTCAAGCTTTGCATGGTAGTAATATTCCCAAATAGCTCTATTGCTTTTGGAAGAAAGAGAGAACAAGATCTGTATGCACTGCGTATCCACGAAAAGCTGTTTGGCAAAAGACAACAAAGGAAAAAACCGAATTAGTAAAAGATAATTTTTTATATAATTAACATAAATAAAGTTCATGAGCCAAACCTTCATGAAAGGCCTATCACGATAAGGAAATGAGTCAACGAAACTCTCCTTCAAAAACAAGGTTACCTGAAAGTACAAATGAGGGTGAGGCTCTCTGATCTGAGAAATGAAATTTCTCTTTCGAGATATGCAAGTGAGAGGGACGAGACTAAGAAGATGACATATTATAACTGATTTATCCAACTCCGTTATACAACATTAATAATTGGTTTTGATCTTATTTACAAGTTTGTCACCGCATTTCATATTATAACTTATTTTTAAAAGTACGTTATAATATGTTTTAAATTTATTTACAAGTTTGCCACTGCATTTTATATTATAACTGATTTATAAAAATACGTTATAATATACCTCTATTATAACTGATAATTTTTGTATGTTATAATTTAAGTAGTTATAAAAAAGGTGTTTTTCTACCTGTGATATATTATTTCCTTAATTATAGAATATAGGTATTCTGTATATTATGCTGGTTACTCTTTTCAAATCAATAAAATAGATTTGTTACATCCTTACCGGTAGATTGAAGATGTAGTTAATGTTATTGAGATTCTCCTTCGGATTCATTAGGGTCACAATTAATTCCGATTGTATTACCGTGATGGTTCTGCATTACAGTCTACGAAATTCTTAACATAATTATACTAAATAAATAGTACGTAATACAAACAATGAGTGACAACTACGTTAATTCATCAAATCTGATGGAGTATAGTTCGGAGATCAAATTAATATTACATTCATAATTGAAATCACACTTTCACACTTTTTCTTCTTACAACATATGAAATGTAGCATTATATTGAGAGGTTAAGAACACCTGTGTATTTATAAACCATCAATAAGTGTTTCTCTTATTCTCCTTTAATCCTTTCCATTATATAGCACTCTTTCAATTTTGTTTGAATTGGCATTTCATCCTAAAGATAAAAAAGCTCATTCTATAGTCTTCTCACCATATATCCTTTAAACAAAAATATGTATTTTGAGGCCCCGTGAAACAAAAAATATTCATAAATTTCTATCTGAGGTTGGACCTCAAGAAATTTGAGAAAAAATATAAAGAAATGGGAAAATCCCATGCTGGCAACTTTGACAGCATAACTATCCCCATTTCGAAATAATCTCCAAAATCATCATTCTCTCATTCATAAACAAAAGGCTTCTGTTAGAAAATATAATCAATTTCAAGGCAAAGATTATCCATTTACATGTATGTTTTTTGAAAGAGAAAAATTGTGAAACAGTATTCAATATTTGTATCACTAAAAAAATGCAATGTTCAGTAAACGAAATGTTTTTTAATTTGAAAAACTAAATAAAAGAAAACAATGAAAAAAAGTGGAGGATCTAATTATATATACGATACCTTTGGTAAACTTCCTTGATTTGATTTTAAGATAATCTCATTTCAAAACTTTATGTCTGGGTCTTTCTCGTCTTCTTCATTCTGCATTCAGTTATTGTTTCAATGTCTACTAATCTGAATTCAGTTTTGGTTCTTAATACTAAAGATTAGAAAGAGAACATGAAAATTGTTCTTGGCTACATGCCTCTTGACCTTATGTTAATGACTTAAAAATTCACTTTTATTAAAGACTCTAGTACCTCTTAAGATATGAGAGATAATAAGAAATGAGATCGCTAAAACTTCATTACTCTTATGATTATTAGGCACGACATCTCTGAAGTTTTTAAGGATACAATATTTAAGGAAATAACAAGTACTAAAGATTTCCTTATTGAAATTGAAAAGTGTTTTGCAAAATGACAATAAGTCAGAAAAAGTGCTCTTATTTACAACTTAATTTCCATGAAGGATAAGGAAAAAGGAGATGTGAAGGAATACATTATGGGAATGTCAAATATTGTTTCAAAACTTAAGGCACTAAAGCTTGAAATGTTAAAACACTTGCTCATACATTAAATATTGATTTCTCTGCTATCACAATTTGGTCACTTTAAGATATCTTATAATCGTTCAAAGGAGATATGGTCTCTTAATGAGCTCAAAGGGTAAAACAAGAAAAGACAAAAAGTGTTCATTTTGTGAGCACCTTTAAAAACAAGAAGAAGAGAAAGAAGTTAAGATCCCCGAGAATGAAGTTGTTAAGGATCCAGCACAAAAGAAAAAAAAATTAGGCCTATAATTATTTCTTTTGTAGTAAGACAAGACATGGAAAGAAGAAATCTACCAAATGTCATGCTTGACGTGTAAAGAAAGGTCAGTTTGGTCTATTTGAAGGTCAATACGAAAATGGACAATACTAACAAAGGAACATTGTGGTACAAATACCTAGGTCACATCTCTATAAATAAAGTTGAACTACTTGTGCCAAATGATATCTTAGATTCCATCAACTTCATAAACTTTGATGTTTGTGTTGAATGCATTAAAGGTAAATAGGCTAGAACAAAATAAAAATATCTCATGTTGGTATCGGAGGGGTTAATTTTTTTTTTAAAGAGTTTAGCGCAGCGGATTAAAATACAGAGAACGTACAGCGTAACAAGTCACAGTTGAAACAATTTTCTTTCAGAAAATTTACCAAGCAGATAACGTGCGTTAATTATAAAATGAGTGTAGGGCAAAAGAAAATCACACAGGAATTTTTATACTGGTTCGATTCAACAGAATCTACGTCCAGTCGTTAATCACTACAAAGAGTGATTAACAGTTCCACTAAAAAATGTTTAACAGATTACAAGATAAAAACAGTAATAAAATGAAAGAGATAACTCTACCAACTTGAAGAGAACCAGCACTGGCAATCGACACACGATTCACGTGCTTCTCCTTACACAAGACCAGGTAGAGAGCCCCGCCAACTTGAAGAGAGTCCACTTCTTGTATCAGCACACGATACGTAAGCCTCTCCTTCCACAAGACCAGGCAAGGGAACACAGTAAACAAAAAAGCTTTCTCAAGAACGTTCCTCTGACTACACAGTGTTCTGGCTTTTTTCAGTTTACTCAAAAGTGTTTTTTTTCATGCTTTCAAAACTCATTTAAATAGCCAAACACGCTGAATGCCAAAGGTCAGCTTCCAACTGCCATGAATAATCGATTATTGTAAGTGATAATCGATTATTCAAGTCCGTTACAGAGTTTTCAAAAAGTGATAATCGATTATATGAAGTGATAATCGATTATTCAAGTGAGACTTGTGATAATCGATTATTGCTTCATGATAATCGATTATTGTAGTTCAACAGCATATGATAATCGATTACAGCATGTCCATAATCGATTATATCAGTAGAAATTACAATATTAATTATTTTCCTACTACATTCAAGATACTACAAGTTGCTTTTAAATATTCTCCTATTGTAGACAAAAATTACAATTCTGCAGCATCATCAAAACTTGTCTTCAGGTTTTACCAATACTCCTTTATTGGTAACAATCTCCCCCTTTTTGATGATGATCAAAAATTCTTTTAAAAGCAACTTAGTTTTACCTGCAATGCATACAAGCTGAAAAGATCACAGAGTTAGTAGTACCTGTATACTTTGAAGAGTATTATTTCTTCTCCCCTATAATATAGATACTAATCTCCCCCTTTTTGATCATAAGCAAAAAGTAAAAATCTCCCCCTTAATATGAGCTCCCCCTCAAAAAGATAACAGATGCATAAAGGGTCATTTTATTAAGAATAACTGGAAAATTTATAAAGATTGAAAATGCCACACAGAAAACAAACAAACTTAAAATCCTAAAAAAAAACTAAAATTCAGGACTAGGAGATCTTTCAGTGGGAGGGATATTGAGATGATTTTCAATGTTATGTAGTCGAACATCAAACTCAAGAAACTGATCGACTAAGTACTCATCAAGAGATTGCTGCCACTCATGTACTTGATCAAAATGTGTCTTCTGTGCGAGACTCATATCCTCCAATTGTTTGGATAATCTTGCAAAGTGTTCTTCCATAGAATTTGAGGAAGAGAAGGGTATGTTGGAAGGTCCAGCTTCTGAAGGAGCTGCAGCACTCACTGGGTCAGCCATATGAGTGTCCATATCATCATCATCATCAGAATGATCATCATCTTTGTGAATAAGGACCCTTCCTCTAGTAATGAATCCCATCTGACGAAATGTAGTATCTCCAATTTCTGATCCCACAGTCTCAATATTTTGAACAAGTTCGCCTTCAACAGGTATTCCTTTATATTCTAAAATCCTAGAAACAAGAAGAGCATAGGGAAACTGATAAGAGTGGGATTTCTTTGCTTTTACCATGGTGTCAGCAATGAGAGCAGGCCAATCGATGTGTATGTGATTTAAAATCCCATACAGGAGAAGTAAATCCTGCTCAGAGCATTGAGCATGGTTGGTTGCTCTAGGACAGAGAATCCAGACAATCAAGTAATGGATCATCCTCTCTTCAACTTTGAAACCTCCAACCAGTAGCTGTCTGCTATTTGTTTGCCTCTCAGGATGTCGCAGAAAGGATTGAAAAGTGAGCATTCTGTTAAAGTCTTCAAGTCCTAAATGGACTTTGACAGCATCATCCCATATAGGGAGTTGAGCAACATTTGTCCAAACATCATCATCTAAAATGATGCGGACTCCCTTGACCTTGGTAGAAATTATCCCATCTCGATAGCGCAAGTTGAAATAGAAAACTCTTAAGAGATCGGGATAAATATTTCCTTTTTGTTCTACGAAATGTGCTAACCCCTGCTCAGCAAAAGTATTTGGGAATTGAAAACCATAAAAGCGAAAGAAATCAAGACGGATATACTTTACCGCCATGATTTTCCTTTCTTGCCAGGAGTTGATGAAGTCTTCATGTTTCTCTTGATCTGAGATCCATCCATTTATATTAGCAAGTCGTGGTTGAGAGGAAGAAGGAACCCCAGCTGTCTTGCGACGATACCTCCTTGGTTCAGCCATGAAAAAGGATGAAGGGTTGTGAAGTGAAAGAAGAATAAGAAGGTTTTGAGCTCTGGATTTGATTTTTAGCAGCAATGGGTAGCAAAGAGATGTCTAATAATCGATTATGAGGGCCTATTTATAAGAGAAATGGAAAAACTAGCCGTTTATGACCGTTTATAGCCGTTATGAGTCGCTCCAACGGCTCTATTTTTGAATCTGTTTGCGTGATAATCGATTATGACTCGAGATAATCGATTATCAGTTCATTTATTTTTGCCCAGGATTATATGATAATCGATTATGCATGATGATAATCGATTATCTGCTCAAAGATTTCCAGAATGCATTTTAAGACTAAATAATCGATTATGTATTATTGATAATCGATTATAATTCAATAAATTTACGAAAAATGCAAATTTTTGCATGGATTTTGATCCTAGGACATGTCTAAAACTCCTATTTCTCTCCTAAGTTCAAAAAATCTATCTTTAGGTAGAGCTTTGGTAAAAATGTCAGCTAACTGATGTAGAGTATCTACATATTCAATTTGACAATCCCCCTTTTGAATATGGTCTCTTAAGAAGTGATGTCTAATTTCTATGTGCTTAGACCTTGAATGCATTATGGGATTTTTAGTCAAATTTATAGCACTGGTGTTATCACATTTTAGAGGAATGTTTTCAAGGAAAATATCAAAGTCCTCAAGTTGTTGTTTCATCCATAAGATTTGAGCACAACAGTTCCCAGCTGCAATATATTCAGCTTCGGTGGTAGACAGGGCTACACATGCTTGTTTCTTTGAGTGCCAAGACACTAAAGAACAACCTAAGAAATGACAAGTACCACTAGTACTTTTTCTATCAATTTTACATCCACCATAATCTGCATCAGAATATCCTATTAAACTAGGTGAGGAATCTGAGGGATACCAAAGTCCAAAAGAAGTAGTTCCCTTAAGATATTTTAGGACTCTTTTTACTGCAGTTAAATGTGATTCCTTTGGTTTGGCTTGATATCTAGCACATACACATACACTCTGCATAATGTCTGGCCTACTAGCAGTCAAGTATAGCAAAGACCCTATCATTCCTCTAAACATGGTTTCATTTACTTCTTTTCCATTTTCATCTTTATCTAAATAACAAGAGGTGCCCATAGGTGTACTAGCTTCCTTGCAGTTATCCATTCCAAATTTTCTAAGAATTTCTCTACAGTACTTAGTTTGAGATATAAATGTCCCATTCTCCATTTGTTTTATTTGTAGTCCTAAGAAAAAGTTCAATTCACCCATCATAGACATTTCAAATTCTCCTTGCATTATTTTTGCGAACTCTTCACACAAAGAGTCATCAGTTGCTCCAAAAATGATGTCATCTACATAGACTTGTACAAGCAAAATATGTTTTCCTACTTTCTTAATAAACAAGGTTGAATCAACCTTTCCTCTAGAAAATCTATTATCAATCAAAAAGGTACTAAGTCTTTCATACCAAGACCTAGGTGCCTGTTTAAGACCATAAAGGGCCTTTTTCAGTTTAAAAACATGATCAGGAAATTTGAAATCTTCAAAACCAGGAGGTTGACTAACATAGACCTCCTCTTTTATAAAACCATTTAAAAAAGCACTTTTAACATCCATTTGATATAATTTAAATTTCATCAGAGAAGCATAAGCAAGTAGTAATCTAATTGCTTCTAACCTGGCTACTGGTGCATACGTTTCATCGTAATCAATACCTTCCTCTTGACAGTAGCCCTTTGCAACTAGTCTTGCTTTGTTTTTGGTGATGTTTCCGTCCTCATCAAGCTTGTTCCTAAATACCCATTTGGTTCCTATGACTTGGAATTCTTCTTGTCTTGGAATGAGTTCCCAAACATCATTCCTTTCAAATTGATTTAGCTCCTCTTGCATTGCAACACACCATTTGTCATCTTGAAGAGCTTCCTTTATATTCTTAGGTTCTACCTGTGATACAAAAGCAACTGTTAGACAAAAATTATTTAAGTTACTTCTAGTGATTACCCCTTTTGATATATCTCCTATGATGTTATCCAAAGATAGTCCTCTTGGTTGTTGATAGCTTTTAGGATCAACCGCTTGAGATGTTTCTCGAAGTTCAGGAGGATAATTCTCATTTAGGTACATCTCTTCAAGAGCTTCTCTTAGATAATCCTCATCACCTGCAATGGGTTTATTTGACTCAAGAGGATTTCCCTCAAGGTCTACAATTTCATCAAAGACAACATGCATAGATTCTTCAACAATTAGAGTTCTTCTATTGAACACTCTATATGCTTTGCTATTTAATGAATATCCTAGAAATATTGCTTCGTCAGATTTTTCATCAAACTTTCCAAGATTAATTTTATTATTTAAAACAAAACACTTACATCCAAAGATTTTTAAATGAGATATATTTGGTTTTCTACCATTTAATAATTCATAAGGAGTTAATTTCAAAATTGGCCTTATAAGCATCCTATTTAATACATAACAAGCAGTGCTTACTGCATCAGCCCAAAAATACTTTGGCACATTTGATTCACTCATGAGTGTTCTAGCTAATTCTTCTAGTGACCTATTTTTCCTTTCAACAACACCATTCTGTTGAGGAGTTCTAGGTGCAGAAAAATTATGTGTAATGCCATGTTCTTCACAAAATTTCTCAAAAGACTCATTTTCGAATTCTCCACCATGATCACTTCTTAAAGTTTTAATTTTCAAATCTTTTTCATTTTGAATACGTTTAGCAAAGATTTTAAATGCTTTGAAAGCTTCACTTTTCAATGTTAAAAAGAACGTCCAAGTGAATCTAGAAAAGTCATCAACAATAACAAGAGCATAGTAATTTCCACCAAAACTCTTAATTCTAGATGGTCCAAACAAATCCATATGTAAAAGTTCTAAGGGTTTTGATGTTGAAATCATGCTTTTAGAAGAAAATGAAGATTTGATTTGTTTACCTTTTTGACACGCAGAGCATATTTTATCCTTTTCAAATTTTAATTTAGGCAAACCAATTACAAGATCTTTTGAAATTAACTTGTTTAAATGTTGCATATGAATATGTGCTGCTCGTTTATGCCATAGCCAAGGATTTTCCTCTTTAGCAACTAAACATGTTATGCTATGACTAGATGCACTATCAATGTCAATCAAATATATGTTATTATGCCTAACACCTTGCAAAGCAATATCATCAGAATTTTTAAAGTATACAATGCATTTATCACTTTCAAAGGTTACCTTGAGACCTTTGTCACACAATTGGCTTATGCTTAGGAGATTATGCTTGAGACCTTCAACATATAGGACGCCTTTTATGATTAAGGTATTTCTTCCTCCAATGTCTCCGGTACCCATGATTCTTCCTTTATTGTTATCCCCGTAAGTCACAAATCCTTGCTTTTTCTTCTCAAAAGAAATAAATCTTCTTTTGTCACCGGTCATATGTCTTGAGCATCCACTGTCAAGATACCATAATGACCCTTTTGACTTTGATTTTTCTTGACTTCCAGTTTCTTCTGAGTCTGCCATAAGACATAGGTTTGCTTCTTCTTCTGTGTCACTCGAACTTGTTGAGCTTGAGTCAATATCCTCCCAAGCTATATATGCTTTCTTTTTCTTCTGAAATCTCCTTTCCTTCTTGTCATCATTTTTATTGTACCTTGGGCATTCGGACTTTACATGTCCTCTTTCTCCACATCCGAAGCACTTTATATTTGATGGAGACTCTTGACTCTCTTTCCTTTCCTTGTGAAATTTTTCTTTTCCTTTTGCTTTCATGAATTTTGCAAATTTCTTGATCATCAAACTCATATTCTCTTCATCATCAGAATCATCTTCTTCTACTTTCTTGGAGTTTTTCCCTTTGGATATCTCAGACTTCAACGCTAGAGTTTTTCTCTTGCCTTGATCCTCTTCAGCAGTGAGTCTTCTCAAGTCAAGCTCGTGCTCACGAAGTTTTCCAAATAAAATCGGCATTGTCATCTGAGAAAGATTCTGGGACTCCGAGATAGCAGTTACCTTTGGTTGCCAAGACCTGTCCAATGATTTAAGAACTTTAACGTTTAATTCATCAGTATCAAAAATCTTACCCAAACCTGTTAAGTGATTCACTATGTGAGTGAACCGCTTTTGAACATCCGAGATTGATTCTCCAGGTTGCATTCTGAACATCTCATATTCTTGAATAAGAGTGTTCTTCCTTGCCCGTTTCACGTCCTCAGTACCTTCATGTGTAACTTTCAGAACGTCCCACATTTCCTGTGCTGTCTTACACACAGAGATTCTATAAAATTCATCAAGCACAACAGCAGATGAAATAATATTACGAGCTTTAATATCAAATTGTGCTCGTCTATTTTCCTCAGCAGTCCAATTAAAATAAGGTTTTACTGTTTCTACACCATCTACTGTATACATAGGAATATAAGGGCCATTTTGTACAGCTTCCCAAATGCCTCTATCAACAGACCCCATGAAAATTTCCATTCTCACTTTCCAAAAAGCATAATTATCTCCAGTAAACAATGGAGGTCTGTTAATAGATGCACCCTCAGCATAGACAAAGTTTTGACTGTGACCGGCCATTTTCGCAAAGATTTTGAAAGAATATCAAAGCAAGCTCTGATACCAATTGTTGGTATCGGAGGGGTTAATTTTTTTTTTAAAGAGTTTAGCGCAGCGGATTAAAATACAGAGAACGTACAGCGTAACAAGTCACAGTTGAAACAATTTTCTTTCAGAAAATTTACCAAGCAGATAACGTGCGTTAATTATAAAATGAGTGTAGGGCAAAAGAAAATCACACAGGAATTTTTATACTGGTTCGATTCAACAGAATCTACGTCCAGTCGTTAATCACTACAAAGAGTGATTAACAGTTCCACTAAAAAATGTTTAACAGATTACAAGATAAAAACAGTAATAAAATGAAAGAGATAACTCTACCAACTTGAAGAGAACCAGCACTGGCAATCGACACACGATTCACGTGCTTCTCCTTACACAAGACCAGGTAGAGAGCCCCGCCAACTTGAAGAGAGTCCACTTCTTGTATCAGCACACGATACGTAAGCCTCTCCTTCCACAAGACCAGGCAAGGGAACACAGTAAACAAAAAAGCTTTCTCAAGAACGTTCCTCTGACTACACAGTGTTCTGGCTTTTTTCAGTTTACTCAAAAGTGTTTTTTTTCATGCTTTCAAAACTCATTTAAATAGCCAAACACGCTGAATGCCAAAGGTCAGCTTCCAACTGCCATGAATAATCGATTATTGTAAGTGATAATCGATTATTCAAGTCCGTTACAGAGTTTTCAAAAAGTGATAATCGATTATATGAAGTGATAATCGATTATTCAAGTGAGACTTGTGATAATCGATTATTGCTTCATGATAATCGATTATTGTAGTTCAACAGCATATGATAATCGATTACAGCATGTCCATAATCGATTATATCAGTAGAAATTACAATATTAATTATTTTCCTACTACATTCAAGATACTACAAGTTGCTTTTAAATATTCTCCTATTGTAGACAAAAATTACAATTCTGCAGCATCATCAAAACTTGTCTTCAGGTTTTACCAATACTCCTTTATTGGTAACATCTCAATCTTTGGATGATGTTCAAATCATTTAATGTTGAAGTTGAAAATGAACTCAACAAAGAATTAAGACTTTTAGATTTAACAGTGGTGGTGAATACCATGGAAGACATGACAATTTAGGTGAACAATGTCTAGAAGCTTTCATCAAGCACCTAGAGGAATGTGAAATTGTTCCATAGTACGCCATGTAGGGTTCACCTAGCATGGTGTGGCTGAAAGAGGAAACAAGACTCTTAAGGATATGGTGAGGAAGATGATTTGTCACACTACCTTGCCATATTCATTATAGGGAGAGACACTAAGAACTCCAACTTATATTCTAAACAAAGTGTCAATCATGGAATTTACCTAAACACATTGAGAGTTTTAGGATGGTTGAAAGACTAATATGAATCATTTCTTGTGTAGAAGGATGTCTAGCTAAAGCAAGGCTTTAAAAGCCATATGAAAATAAATTGGACTCCTAAATAGTAAGCAACTACCTTATTGGTTATTTTGAAAGGTTCAGGGCTTATGATCCCAAATTAAAAATAATTTTGAATATGGGAACTAGCACATTCTTTGAGGATAATGAGTTTAGGCGGGGTATATTGGGGCAAACTGGCAAGTGTACCGAGTCGCACAAGTAATATAAAATGGTAAGACCAAGATTAATTAAGACTTAAAAATAAAAAGAGATCATTGGGTTTAGCAAAAATAATAAAATAAAATAAAATAAAATTGATCAATGGCAAAGGAGCACATAGATGAATGAAGGTTGATTTATATGAGATGGGTATTATTGGGGTTAGATTTCGCCAAGTTCCCTCTCATGTATATAAGAATTCTTCTTTATGCATTAATGCCAATGTCTTTTACTAAGTTACCTAAACCCGATCCCTCGATGAATAAGCCTGTCCTTAATTACTAGTTCATACAATTCCTAGCATTCCTTGTAAAAAGATGTGAGAACAAAAGATTAAGACGACCAAGACTTATACCCTTATCCCTAGGTGTCCAAGGAGGTCGCCCGGGCGAGAAAAGAGCCTCATGTTTGGCCTGGGATACAAATATGGTCGCCCAAGCTACAAAGCATCGTCGCCCAGGCGACCAGGATCCTCGCCCGGGCGACGGACATCGATACAACTCGCTTGAGCTTCGCTTCTGGTCGCCCGGGCTTCATGTTTTCCCTTCCTTCTTGTGCCTTTTTAAGCCCTTTTGAGGTCCATCTTCTTGGCTTTTCATATCTTCTTCCAGTATTTCCTCAATCTCTATCAAAACAAGGGAAATTAGTCATAAAACCACCGAAATCAACCTCAACTCTCTTATTCACACAATTTATTGAAAAAGTATGAGTCCAAGCAAGTTTCTAAGTAGAAAAGGGTGCTTTTAGTATCAAAATTACATCACAAATAACTATGTTTTAAACCATTATCAGGGTAGAATAAAGATAAAGACTTTGTCATGGAGGAAGAATCGGTAACAATTCCATAACCAATTCATACATTTGCTTTTGATAAAGTTTGGAACCTGTATAAAATATTCCCACTCAAGATAATTTGATCATTCTTGAAGAACATACTCAAGATTCTTAAGAAATTATGCTTACCTTTGCAAAGATCCACGAAAGAAAGGAGAAGTACTATTTTAGATGATTATCTGGTATTTCTCTAATGTTGAGATTGTTATAAAACACACCAACTAGATCTAGATAATAGTCACCCTTCATCTGAACAAAGGTGGATAGACCTTGATGAGCAAGTTTTTCTTCAAATATGAAGCCTTCATTTCTGAATAGGGATAAATCGATTTATTTGTGTGGAGCAATATCCTTGACATTTTTCCAACCCATAAACCTTTCTCTAGCAGTGTTGTCACTGATCCAACCAGAGGGACTTACATTTCTTTCAGATGGAGGAACTCTCCTGGAGAGTTTGGATGAGGACGATGATGTCATTTTTCACAGGATTTACAAAAACACCTTACATAGCTTTTTAGGGTTTTACTAAGGAGAAACAATGAGACTCAACGATACACAAACCATTTCAAATCAAATGTATATAAGGGCGCGAACCGAACATATTCAATTATGCCCATTTGAATTTTCAAAATTAGAAAGCCCATAACAAATATTATTAATCGATTTCGTTAAAGCCATAATCGATTTCATCTTTAACAGCGTGCTTTAAAAACAGATAAACACATACTCAGAACACATTCAACTCAATACTTAATAGAATCAATTAAAAATCGAGCAACTTGATTTTCACATAAAACATTCACTCAAACGGACATACAACAAACATGCATATAACAATCAATTATATAAAACATTTTGATGCATGATGCATTAAAAAGATTGCAACAGTTACCACTTTTTCAATCTCAAGAACTTATGAATTCTTCATTGTAGTTCATCCTTCAGTTCTATACTGCTTTAGCTGCAGCTACTTTCCTGCAAAACAATTAAATGGTTTTGAAGTTGGTACCCATTTGAACTCGGGTCTTGTCTTGTCAGTTGTAAGAGGTTTTTCCTTAGGAATCCATTTGTATTTTCCTTTGGGAACACCAATCTTTCTATAATAGCAGTTTCTAACATTGCGACCAATTATGTGGCAATAAAAACATGCATTAGTAGGAGGTTTACTCAGATCAATAAATTTCTTTGAGTTTATCCTATTACTTTTGGCCTTATAACCAATACCTTATCTGTTTATGTCTTTTCCATAAGCTCTTAGCACAACATCTAAATTTTCTTTACCTTGTGTAAATTTTCTAGTGTGCTAGTTAAGTAATCAATTTTTTCAATATGTACTAGACAGTTATCACATTCTTTGTCAAAACATTTTATCTTAGTTTTAACTATCTTTTCTAATATAAAGGCAATTTCTAATTCATTCTTCAATTTATCATTTTCCTCTACCAGATTATTAATTCTATATTCATAATCTTTTCTCTCAGAGGTTAATCGGTTTACCTTGTACTGAAGTCGCATAGCTTCTACATGAATCTCCTGAAACGCATCCAATAACATGTCATACTTGACCTATTGACTCGTTTTCAAATTCTTCATCACTATCATAATCAATATGTGTAGAGCCTGCCATAAAGCATATATTTGACTGCTCCTTAATGTTGCAGTCCTTTTCACTTGAAGATTCAGAATCACTGTTTTCCAAGGCTATGTATCCTTTCTTTTGCTTTTTGCTCTTGTCTTGTGGAACCTTTGTGCTTGCTTTTTGTTTGTTCTTCAAGTCTGGACATTCAGGCTTGATATGTCCTTCTTTTCGACACTCATAACATTGTAGAATATTATTTCATGAATTCTTTCTTCCTCTTAAAGAACATGCATTGTCAGTGGTAGAACTTCTATTTTTCATAAATTGATTAAATTTTCTTACCACCATGTTCATGATTTCTTTGTCCTATAGTTCTGCTTCTATGTCAGTCTCTGGCTCAGGTTTCTTTGATGCTTTCTTGCTTGTGGCCTTAAGGGCAATTGACTTCTTTTCCTCAATTTCTTCTTCCTCTTTCAGCCTTCCAAGTTCGAGTTCATGCTCCTTGAGCTTTCCAAACAGAGTTTCCATATTCATGTTGGTTAAGTCTCTTGATTCTGATATGGCTGTTACTTTTGGTTGCCAGCTCCTATTGAGACTTTTCAGGATCCTGATGTTGATCTCCTCTTTGTCAAACACCTTTCTGAGAGTCATGAGATGATTTACTATGTGTAAATCTTTCTACACTTCATAAATCGTCTCACCAGCTTTAATCCTGAATATTTTACATTCTTTTACAAGGGAGTTCTTCCTGGCCCTTTTCACCTCGTCTGTTCCTTCATGCGTCACTTCAAGAACCTCCCACATTTCTTTGGTCGTTTTACATTATGAAATCCTGAAAAATTCATCCATGGTTAGTGCAAACACAATAACATTTCTTGCCTTTACATCATATTGCGCTCTACGGTTTTCATCTTGAGTCCACTCTCTAAAAATTTTCAAAAGAGATTTTCAATTTATAACATGTGTGGGCTCATATGGACCGTTTAAAGTTGCATCCCAAACTCCTTTATCCACGGATTCAAGAAAGATTTGCATCCTTATTTTCCATAAGGCATAGTTTTCTCCAACAAATAGTGGTGGTCTATTTGTGGATGCACCTTCACCAAAGGTTTGAGAATTGAGAGTGTCAGAGCGGCTGCAACGGAATGGTTAGCGTGGAATAACAAACCAAGAGGGTTTTTAATATAAACGTGTGCCTTTTAATTTCTACACAAGAGTAAGGTTGAGAGAAATTTGCACAGAGGAATTTTATACTGGTTCGGATCTTACAAATCCTACGTGCAGTAGCTTACCTCAAATCAAGATAAATAGTTCACTAAGCACAAAACAATTACAAACTACATTCACAAAGAAACAATTTGTAAAAGTTTAGAAACCACCTCTCTTGATACCACAAGAGATGAACCTGCAGCTCCTTAGGCCTTCACAAAGGATGAAACACCTCCTTTGAATACTTCATGAAGGATGATCCTCTTCCAAACACCTCCTTAGACGCACTAAGGATGAACCGGCTATTTCCTCTGTCACCGTAGTAGCAGCACAGACAAGAGTTTTACAAGCCGAACAAGAACATACACTTCTCAAGAGTTGCTGATGATGGATAAAGAGAGCCTATATATAGACTCAAGCAAATACTCTTCCATTCTTCGAAACTGGCCATTTAACGCTTTTAATCAATTAATACAAGTGTTAATCAATTAAAATGAGTACAACGGCTAGTTTTCAAAAGTAGAAAACTCCAACGGTTAGTTTTAATGGATTAAAATGAATTTTAATCGATTAGCTAATAGATTAAAATGAATTGTAATCTATTAAAATAGAAAAAGTTAAGTTTTCAGGTTTTACTTGTTTTAATCGATTAATACTAGTTTTACTCGATTAAAACAATGCAATTTTGACTCTTAACATCAATTACAAAGTATGAAAGTACATGGAATCAAAACCAATGAAAATATAAGTCCTAGACAATAAACTACAATTATTACAAAAGCTTTCCCATTCCTGAGAGTGCTATTTGGGATCCGGTTACACATAGTAAGGATGATGTTCATTGCGTTCTCACATCTAGACTGATAAATTTGCTGCCTAGGTTTTATGGTTCTGCAGGTGAATGCCCACATAAACATTTGGAGAGGTTCCAACACATTTGCTTTGAAATGAAACATCCACATGTCCCGGATGATCGCATTTTCTTAAAGGCATTTCTGCATTTAGTAGAAGAGGTAGCATGGGGATGGCTTTATTATCTTCCCCCAGAATTCAAAGCCAATTGGGAAGATCTCAAGCGTCTGCTTTTGGAAAGATTTCGCCCTTCACAGCTTCAATATCAAGAACCACCATTCCAGAGTACTTGTGTGCCTTCCCTTGTCAAAGAACAACAGCAGTTGCAGTTTCATGAGCCTACCCAAGCAACTCCTCATCTTTCCACTACCTCTGAGCCTACATTGAAGGAGTTGTTGAGACAGATTACTGCTCAGAATATGCAGTTTCAGCAGGAAACCAAAGATCACGTTATGCAATTTCAAGAGTTTCAGCAGGAATTTAGATATTCCATTCAGAGTTTGACTGATCAGATGAGACAGATGGCCACTCAGCTCAGTGAGGAACAGTCTTATGTTTCAGAGGAATCACCATTTCAGGCTGTTCAGCTTCCAGATGATGTTGATGTCATCCACATAGGAGATGGGGAGCAGAGTCATGAGTTTACTATTGCGCTACCTACTTTCCCATCCTCCTATGCCCCTACTCTTGCACTTGAGGAAACTTAAGAAGATTTGGAGGACCAGGCAGGTATAAGCAGTAATTTTGAGTTAGGTAGACCACTTTCACCTTCCACCACTTTACCAATCTTCAGGGAAGTGGAGGAAAACATACCTCAGATTGATTATGTTGTTGAGGGGTATGTTGATGATTATGATGTTGATGAGCATGCTTTTCATTTCCAGTGTTTGCATGATGAGAAACAACTTTTGCCATCTTGTCTGAATACTTCTTCTTCATGCACTGAACATGAATCTGAGCCTGTAGTTGATATTGTTTCTAAATTTGAAATTGATTCATGTTCTGAGAGTGTATCTACGGTTCAGCCTATTACATTGAGGTTAGGTGTTATACCCCTGCATGTTATTTCTGTGGAACCATATTGCACTAACCATGTTGCAGGAGGTACATATGAATTTGACCAACAAACACCCACAGTGGACAACAAAGGTGCTAACATGCACAAAAGTTTCAACACCAGTTGGCACCAGCTGAACACATTCATCAACAATCACTTCTTCTTAGATCCAGCTGTGGAGGACATCTCCCTGCTTGATCAAATTTGGAGGATGAAGCAGTTCTTCCTCAACACTTATTTGCTGAATCCGATAGTGGAAAACATCTCCCTGAAAGTCCAAAATTGGCAACTGCCACCATGATCAAAGGAGTTTTCTTTTCCCTTCTCCTCCTTTTTCCGCTTTTATTGCACTTGTCCATGATCTATTGACTATTTTGATTTCTGATCTGATGATAGTGACACATTGAGGACAATGTATAGTTTAAGTGTGGTCTATTGGGGGAGATTATGATTTTTCGTTGTTAGTTTATGTTTTCTGTGTTAAATTTTTTGTTTTCTAGGTAGTTTTTATTTTGTTTTGTGTACAGTTTTGCATGTTTCTCTTGATTTCTGGACTTTGTTTAGGTTGTGGATGTGTCTTTCACTTCATTGATACTCTGATAGGTTTGAAATCCATGTGTTTCTCTGATTGGAAGATGATTATGATGTTTGAGAGGGTGATTGATTGTGACAGAAATACCCTGCGTGAGAATTTGAGCCACTTGATATTCTTTCTTGTGTGTGATATGTCTCTTGGTTGCTTACACATATACCTTGGCTTGACTCTTTTTGATGATTCTTGATTGATATGCATGTTTGGAAGTGATAAAGGCAATTTTGTTGTTTAGCCTCTCTAGCCAGATGAGCCCACCTTGTTGTGATCCCTTGATAACCCCTTTTCAGCCAGATGAGCCTACCTTGTAGTGAAAAACCATGATTACCTGAACCTTAGGGAATTTTGGAGGTTTGGAATTGTTTTGGGAATAAGTGTGGTCTCTTGAGATATTCAGATGAATTGGTTAGTTGGCTCTTGTTCTGTTTTTGTTAATATGTTATGTATCTTATCTCTTAGATCAGAAAAGAAACAAGATGGAAAAAAAGAGAAAAAAAATACAAAAAAATGAGAAAAAAATTGTGTGAATGATGGAGTCAAGAAGAGGATTGAATTAGAGGTTTTGGGTGTGTTTGAATGTGTTACACTTGTTCCCCATTGCTCCTCTATTCCTTTTGGTTTGTAGCTTCTCATCCATATTTATCCTCCCTTGTCCTTGGCCTCATTACATCCATAAAAGACCTTTTGATTTGAACATGCATATATGTTTTGAGTGTTGATATTAGAGGCTTGCCAAGTCTGTTTGTGCTTGCTTTCTTTAGTGCATTGAGTTGACATTGTTTACCTTAGACACTTGAGAGAAACACTGATAGTGCATCTGTGAGGTTCTTTTACTTTTGATTCACCTCTTGAGATGACTGATCATTTTGCCATGCTTGGGATTGCTTGGATGATTTCTGTGAGTATCTGCTTTCTTTGATTCTGTGTTGGATATTGTCTACTTCCCTTTCTTTGTCCAGGTTTCTTGAGGACTGTGTAATTTTGTTTGTTTGTTTCCTTTCGAGTCTTTGTTTTCTATGTGCTGAGTCGGTGTCACTTCCCTGATGTCCTTTGTTCTGTTCCCTGATTAGCGTGTTGATTTTTCCCAGGAGTGTAAAAGACAAAGTGTGGTCTATTTTGATGAATGAATATTTTCATGATTTCACTTAGTTTACTTTGATGAGTGAATATTTAATTAGGGAAGTGTGTTTAATTGTCCAGTATTTTTCCGTTTTTCTTAATTGTGCTTAATTTGACCGGAAATTCTAATTTTAATTAATTTGAATATTTTGAGCTAATTATTTGCATTATTCATTGTAGGAAAATTATTTGATAATATTTTTAGACATTAGGGGAGCCATCACCAACAACGTGACACATCTTTTATCACAATCAAGTTTTGCTTTGAGAAATGAGGAAACTGTGATATTGATTTTTGGGAAAAACATGCATTGATTTCATCTGCACGCACTAATTTCTATGCCAAAAAGGACTGTGCATACAAGCAAAAATAGAGGTGCAGATTGTGACGTTCCAAGGTGGGTTGGACTTCACGTTTTTCATCCAACACTCCACGTATAAAAGCTTTTCATTTTGAGTAGCTTAAATTGGAAAAAAAAGAAGGAGGCTGATTTCATTTGGGCTTGGAGACGTGTCACGGCCTGGAAGCACCATGATAGCAGGGAGAAAAATAACACAAGGCCTGCACTCATGAATATATACATCCAGTCCTGCCATACACAAGTAAAGCAGAACACCACGGAGCAGCTCCAAAAAGCAATTCACATTCATGATCCAACAAGCAAATCCAGCAAAAGAGGAAACATCTTCATTTTAAGCAGCAGCATTTCACGTTAATGCGCAAGCTGGAATGTTGGTTTGCAATTGGAAACACACGGCCAAGAGAAGAAGAGGTCCAACACGTGGAAGGAGTTCCAAAAAGCAAGGTGTTGAATTTAATTGAATTGGAACCAGATTCACATTGGAAGCAAGTCCAGCAGCTTGGAGAAGTCACGGTCCAGAAGCCCACTAGCTTGCATACACGGTCCAAGTAGCTTAATGAAGGGTAACCTGGTTGCATCCAATAGAAGCAGCAACCCGTTGCTTCATTAATTGGAGAGGGCTTCAACAAACACATCAGCTGCTTGAATAAATCCACAAGCAAGTCCAGCAAACGGCCCCATTTTGGAACGTCCAACACATCACAACCCATGTGTGCATCTGCTTACTGTCTTCAACGCTTCAGCAGCTGGGAGGTGCATACAGAAAACTCCTACATGGACAAAGGCTGCAGCTGGATCCAATAGAGGCATAGATAGACACGCAACCCTAGGGAAATTCCTAGGACAGTCGCCACACACTTTTTATTAGGCACTTGGCTGGAACGTTTCTAGTAGGACTCTCAGCTGGAAGGATTCACTTTGGTTTGACAATGGCTAGATTGAAAAACACACTTTATTATTCTCAAGCGGGAATTTCGTTTTCAATTTCAAAGAACTTTTTACATTGAAATTTTCTAATGCATCTACTGTCTAGCCGCACACCCATTTAGTTTTTGGTTTTAAACGTTGTTAGAGGAGCGTGCGGTGGCTCACATCTTAGAGAGGGAATTACTTTGTTCATTCAGATCTGTTGCTGCTTCTAAAGTTCATGGTTTTTTTTCTTTTCTTTCATTTTCTACAATTTCGTTTTATTATGTATTCTGCAATGAATTTGGTTTTCCACTTGTGATGTTTAAGGTTCCTTGTGCTCATGTAATTCCAGTTCTTTTTTGAAGTTCATTTTATAATTCTTTGCTTGAATTTATCTTAGTTTTCTAAAAGAAAAAAATCTTACGTGATTCATTTTGCTGGAGCTTGAATTTACTTTTTTTTGCTTTAAAACAGAATGCGCTGATTTTCATTTAGCATTTAGCAATTAGTGTAGGATGCATTGATTGGATTTTAAGAAGGAGCAACATGCTGGATATTTAATTTTGTAAGTGTTGCATGGTGATTTTTATTTGGAGAAAAAGTGTGGTTCACGTCCAGCGGAGGAGAAAATTTTTTTCAATTTTAGGGAAGCACACAGCTGATTTTTTTTGGAGAAGTTTTATACCATTTTCTTCTAGAATGAAGTAGCTTAGTGATTTTATTTTTAATGTCATGCGTTTTTCTTTTTGCTACCCGCTTTAATGTTTACCTCATTTATTAGCTTATGCAATTCAATAGTGTTCTATGTTTTATGAGTTGCCTTCCAATTAGTTCATGCATCTTGTTTTAGGACCGCTTAGTTTACTTTTTTTTTCGTTCACCATGTTGTCTATGATGTTCAGTTTATCCTTTATGTTCACTTTAATGTTGTCTGTTCCGTTCGATTATGTTAATTTAGTTGAGATGTTAGCTTAGGTTAGGCGGGTTGGTCATTAGCGATATTATATTACTTCCTTGAGATTTCTGGATTGTAATTGTAATTTGCCACTCTGACTTGGTTAATTATCAAATCTGTTTTTGCACTTGCAATTGGGTATACACTTAGTTGCCCAGTTGGTGTTGCGTCTTCTCTTAGTTGATGAAACTGCATGGTGTAAATTGGATTTGATGTTAACATTGTGTTCGCTTAGTTCACTTCTATGAAAGCATGTTTAGCCTTCACTTAGTTGGTTAACTGTGTTTGATTAGAGGTTTGAGTCGGCTTTATTTTGTTGATCAGTGATAGGAAGCATTGTAATTAAGTGAATGACCAACCATTTTCAGTCTGTCTTTGAACTAGTTTTTACATCTGTGTTTGCATATCTGTTTGCATTCGTGTCTTAATTTAGTTCTTTTGCATTCAAAAAACCTCACAAAACCCCCCTACTTCGTATCTGACTTAATTCTTGAACCGCAAAATTGGTCCTTGAGAGACTACCTAGGAGTCATTTCCTAGCTATACTGCATTTCTAATTGCACATTAAATTTGTGTGGGTTGCGACAACCCATAAAAAATGTTTAAAGCTTATTATTCTTCTCTAATGCTCTTTTCCTTCATAAGTTGTGTTTTTACTCAGATTATTACCAAAAGCTTTAATTCAAAGGAGTTTTTGATCATCATCAAAAAGGGGGAGAATGTTAGGAAAATGGTGAAGATGAAGTTTTGATGATGCCCAAATCAAGTCAAGATATATCAAGATTCATGAAGATCCTTTGAAGAATTATTTTTGTTAATAAAAGCTTTTGTAATAATTGTAGCTTGATGTTTAGGACTTAGATTTGTAATATGTTTTGATTCTTGTACCATCATATTTTATATTTGTTATTCAGAATAAAAAATGCACGGTTTTAATCGATTAAACCAAGTTATAATCGATTAAAAAGTTATAGGTGCTGAAAATACAACTAGCAAGGGAATAATCGATTAATTCCTTTTTTTAATCGATTAGTTAATCGATTAATCCTTAGAATAATCGATTAAAACTAGCCGTTGGAGTTTTCTAGTTTTTGAAAACTAGCTGTTGTACTCATTTAATCGATTAATAGTAATATTAATCGATTAAAAGCGTTAAAAGGCCAGTTACGAAGAATGGAAGAGTTTTTTGCTGAGTTTATAAATAGGCTCTCTTTATCCATCATCAGCAACTCTTCCCTTGTGCTAAAACACCCAGAACTCTTTGAGAAGTGTGTGCTCTTACTCAGCTAAGGAAACTCTTGTCTGTGGTGCTGGTACATTGCTACTATGATGACGGAGGAATAGCTGGTTCATCCTTGGTGCGTCTGAGGAGGTGTATGGAAGAGGATCATCCTTCGTGAAGTATTGAAGGAGGTGTTTCATCCTTCGTGAAGTATTTGGAGAGGTGTCTCATCCTTTGTGAAGATTCAAAGGAGGTGCAGGTTCATCTCTTGTGGTATCAAGAGAGGTGGTTTCTAAACTTTTACAAATTGTTTCTTTGTGAATGTAGTTTGTAATTGTTTTGTGCTTAGTGAACTGTTTATCTTTATTTGAGATAAGCGACTGGACGTAGGATTGGTAAGATCCGAACCAGTATAAAATTCATCTGTGCAAATTTCTCTCAACCTTACTCTTTTATTTATATTTATTATTTGCATAGTAAGATAAATTGGGAAGAAATTAAAAGGCACACGTTTAAATTTAACACCCCTCTTGATTTGTTATTCCACGCTAATCATTCCGCTACAGCCGCTCTGACAATTGGTTGCTTTGTACTAGATGAATCAATGCAGGGTTCATCACCATATTGGTTGTGTTATCCCTTGGCATGGCTATACTGGTGAAGTGAAACGGGCCCACAACATTTGATGCATCACCAAGGGTGCGTCTGGGAGGAGGTTGCTCAGCTGCCATCTCTTCTGAGTTTTACTCGGGTGAGGGTTGTAACAATCTCTCAGGAGAAGGAAACAATTCTCTAGATGGTCGTCTGACTCTCCTTCCCGTCCTGTCTGATAGTCCTTCAAGAAGCGATTGCTGGTTTTTCTTACTTCTACTATGAATGTTTTTCTGCATGCACAAGAAACAAATACCCTAGAAGCACTTTTATATAAAAAAAATAAAAAAATTAAAACAAGAACAAAATATATACAAAGAAGTTAAATTTAATCAATTTACACTACTTGAAAAGTTAAACCACGAGTCCCCGACAACGGCGCCAAAAACTTGTTAAACCCCTAGCAAGTGTACCAGATCGTTATTAAGTAATATATAAACGGTAAGTCCGAGTATCGTCTCCCAAAGGACTCTTAGGCCTTATCTTTCATGTAAATTGATCTTATAAGACTTGAAAAAGAAATAATTTTGTGGTTGTATGCAAAACGAAAATAAACATGCAAATGCAAGTGATTCAATTGGCAAAGAAAAGATATGAATTAATGTAGTTGTTGGGGTTTAGAATTTCATCTTATCCGCCCTCTTATATATACTTTTCTTATTTAATTCGCTTTATTATCTAATTGTCATGCAAACTTTCTTTGCCTACCCTAAAGCCGATCTCTCGGCGAAAAGAGCCGAACACTAACTACTAGTTTACTATCTCTAGTTTCCATGAGTAATTCGCAATGCATATATCACAGAAGCAAAATACAATTGATCGTTCTACCCCTATCTCTAGGCAGTATTGCTTAATCAAGGAATTCCCTATCAGTTCATGACTTCCCCGTACGTCTTCGTATCGATAAAGGCAAATATCTTCTTACCGAACGAGTTAAATGATAAAAGCATTGAGCATAGATAACCAACCCAACAATTGATAATATAAGCATGTGAACAAAATAATAAATCCAATATAAGAGAGTTTCAAAAGATTACATTGTTCCCAAACAACAAAGGGTTTAGCTCACCATGGACATGGTGTAACTAGATGGAATTAAATGAAAGAATGGAAGAGTAAACCCTAGATTTGATAAATTGGAGCCTAAGCATCCAAGAAACCGTCTCCAAGGAGTGTAGAAATGCTCTGGACGTCTCCGCTTGCCAAAAGAATCCTTTGAAGATCGCACTGTGGCTATTTATAACACATAAAAGTAACAGAATTTAAGTCCAAGCCCAGCATTCCACCGCTGAGCGCCTGATTTGACCGCCCAGTGCTTTCCCTCTAATCGCCTGACCGCTCAGCGGTCCATCCCACCGCTCAGGGATTTGCCTCTAATCGCTTGGACGCTCAGCGGCACCGCTTGAGCGAGAGGCAGTGGCTGCTCCCTCGAGTCTGGCGCTCAACGCTGGAAAATAGCGTTGAGCGGTGACTTTGACTCTTCTTTTCTTCCTTTTTCTCCTTCTTTGTTGAGTCTAAGTCCTCCCTACTTCACTTCCATCTTCAATTCTCATCAAAACCCTGCAAAACAATGCAAAACAAACATAATATCTCTACAAACAACTTTTGACTATCATGTGACTCAACAAACTGTTTTACTTTATTCTAAGCTCATTCTAAGCCATAAAGGGTGTGTTTTGATATCAAATTTAAGTATAAAAATAACAGTTTTTAAATCGTTATCACGACCCAGGTTCGGTTTTGGGTTGAAATGCCATAAGAGATGCAAAAGACGCAATTTTTTCTTACGAAGAAGCTAGCAAAGGGAGGAAGTGTTACTACGCTACCCAAAGACACGAGGAAACCAACACCAAAACACAACGAATACTCACTAGACGTCGGTTAATGCCATATCCGACATCTATTGTGCCCTTAGAAGTCGGTTAGTGCCATGTCTGACGTCTTTATAGTGCCCTTAGATGTCAGTTAATTCCGTGTCCAACATCTTTATAGACATCGGGCATAGCACTAATCAAAGTCTATAAAGACATTAGGCATGCAGGGATAAAAGCTGAAAATAATTCAAATCACAAATAATAACCCCATTGAATAACGGAGTTAGTTACTCTTAGATATTATGAGCACTAGTAAAGGGATAAAAGTTGTAAATATTGGTGATGATGAGTGTCTCTATGCTCAAGAATGTGCCTTTGTTGTCTCGCCCTTAGTTTAGTTCCCTATTCTCTAAAAGATTGAAAGTGTGATGCATTCTATTATTTTTCAAACGTGTATGTCATTAGGATAGCTTCCGTTGTTGGGAAACTAGACCCTTCTCATTGGGCAAATTGGTCATGCTTACTGGGCAAATTATGGTGCATTGATTGGGCCTGGAATCTATACTCAAATGAATTGTAAATGATATTCCTTGATATATATATTCATCTTCCGATATTCCCATATCTTTGAAATATTCTTCAAATCTTTTGAGATTGACTTACTCTAAAAAATATTTCACAAATAAAATCCATGCCATGCCAAAATATTTCAACATCATATGCATCCTTAATAGCATGCCATATTGACGAGGATTTAAATAACATATATTTTTTATATTTAAACTTAATAAATTGAATATGCATGAGTTTAGTCCAATCTTTTTGCCATAAGAAAACTCCTAAGTTAAACGTAGTAGATAGTCTTTATATTGTAATTGAATATTGGTAACCTTCAAACCACCATTAAGCTTACAACTACATAAGATAAACTGTTTAATTGTGAGCAATCCCTATCTTTATGTATCTTCGTCCAAATAAAATTTTGAATTCATTATTCTACCTTAAGAATTAGCTTAATAAGCCATTTGTAAATCTAGAAGGTATAAGAAAATAAGAAAATAAGCCAACAATTAATTAACAAATTTACTAAATGGGTTTTTCCTATCATACTAAGGTACTTCCATTTCCAAGAAGCAAGTTTATTACGAATCATATTAACCAAATGTTAAAAGGCTCGATCCTTAGGAACCCCTAAAAAAATTGGTACACCCAAATATATAAAAGGAAAATTCATACCCTTACGCAAAATTTCCTCGATAAAACAATAAAGAGAAAGAGAGGATTCTCCTATCTATCCGCTCTACCACAATAGAAGTAATAAGTAAAATCACTAGTAACTCGGATAGAAAGATAAACAAATTACAAAGCCAAATCTAATTAACAAATACGAAGAATCCACATCAAATCCTTCATGAAACTAAAACAACGCAACACTTTAATTAAGAAATGCCTAACAAACTTTATTCTCATTCTCATTTATCATATAATAAACAATATAGTCTATAAAAATTACATTTTGTACGATGTTCTCATGGTTAATGGAAAGGCTTATGTTAAAACACAAAGTCTAGATCAATAAAAAGAGAGAAGAAAATAATTTTATATTCTGATTGCTTAAAAATAAACATTCAGTGTCAACTACGAATTCATGAAATTTGTTGGAATAGTTTGAAGATCAAATTAATATTACACTCAACTGAAATCACACTTTCAGACATGTTCTTCTTACATGATAATTACTATGAAATGTAGTCTTACATTGAAAAGTTAAACACGTATATTTACAAAGGATCAATAAAAGTTTGTGTTATTCTTTGAATTCGCATTTCATCTAAAAGATAGAAAAGCTCATTCTGTAATCTTCTTTAAACAAAAATCTGTGTTATGAGCATCTTTAGCTTTTTCAAGAGAAACCTCCAACCATTCAACAGTGCTCAATATATTCTCACTTTTCAGCAACTCTCAGACACTTAACATCCTTATCTTATTCTCCTTTTAAATTTCCATCCGAGGTTGGAAATTACTAATAAATGAAACGGGGGAATCCTACGTTGACATCTTTCACAGCAAAACTATCCCCATTTCTAAATAATCCCAAATCATCATCCTGTCATTCATAAACAAAAAAAGGCTTCTGTTAGAAATTAGAATCATTTTGAAATCAAAGATATACAGCACTCATTCATATATGTTAAGCTTGACATGTTTTATAATCTCCATTTTCATATATGTTTTTGACAGAAAAATTGTGAAACAGTACTTAATATGTGTATCACTAAAAAATGAAATTTTCAGTAAACGAATTGTTTTTTAATTTGAAAAACTAAATAAAACAAAACAGTGAAAGAAGTGGAGGATCTAATTAATGAAATGATTATATATACGATACCTTTGGTAAACTTCCTTGATTTGATTGTGAGATAATCTCATTTCAAAAATTTATGTCTGCGTCTTCCCCGTCTTCTTCATTCTGCATGCTGCTGTCCATTTCTCCAAACTCTAAATATTCAGAGACAACTAAAACTATTATTTTCTTGCTGATTAAAATTCCATAACTTTGATGAGAAACTCTTTCAAGCTCCGCTTTATATAGATAGAATAAAGGAGATTATAGTTCATTCAAAGAGAATTAATCTTAATTTTTTCAGTAATTTTCGTTTCAAAAATATAGAATAAGAAAAGTAATAAATGAATGCATTTGATTAATAAATAATGTCATTAATGTAATAAATTAATGCATGCGTCATAATATTTATGCAATATCATTAAATATGTTACTCCAAATTAATGTATATATTAATGTAACATAAATAACCTTAATTCATTTATTTATTTATTTGTGTAAATATCAAAATATGTATACATTCTATTTATTATATAATTAGTTTAAACACAAGCGCTTTGTGCATTTTTTAAATATTTACAAATTTATAAATTTTAAATATAGTATTTAGAATGAAAAAATTAAATAAACACAATATATATATATATATATATATATATATAGTTATAAATATATATTTATAAATATAACTATGGATAAAATAAATTTTAGTTATAAGTATTATTGTGTTAAAGCTGTCAAAACGGGTAACCCGGCCCGGCCCACCGCGGGTTGGTCACTTAGTGAGCCAACTCAACCCGGCTCATTTATTAGCGAGCCAGAAAAACTTGAACCCGGCCCGACCCACCACGGGTTGGTGGGTGAACGGATTGGCTCACTAGCTCATTTAATTACATTTTTTTAAAATAAAAAAGAAATACAAACTTTCTGTAATTTAAATTTAAACAAATTTCACTCCCAAAAAATTATTTCAAAATAATAATGAAAAGTACAATATAATCCAAATTCATAGAGATATAAAAAAAGAACCAGTACTCAACAACATCAACAAAAAATTAATAGTTTAATTTGTAACATAATTTCCCAAATTCAAAGATATAAAAAACAAATTGTTCAAATAATGTATATTCAAATTGTTTAAATAAAATGAATAAACTCTGATACAAGCGAACAGTAAAAAAAAATCATTCCATGTCTTCAAATCTCCCACAACAAAAAACAAATTCGCAAACCCCTATTTTGTCATTATAGGGTTTTTGAAAAAAAAAAGAAAGAGAAGTGAGAAAACAAAAATGTGGAGAAAAGACAAGAAAAATGAAGGGTGTTTTACCTGAATAATTTTAGTGAAGTGAGAGTGAGAGCACTGTCAAATTAGAGCAAGTACTGTGAAAGTGATTTGTGAGAGCAGAGGTTACTTTTTTGGTATACACAGTGAGTGAAGAGAGTCTTTTATTTTTTAGGGTTTCATAAATAAAATAATAAATTAAAAAAATAAAATTAGGTAGGTGGGTTGGTGGGCCAACCCGGCTCAGCACGGGTTCAACCCGCATGAGCCGGGTTGAAATCTGACCCGCTGGGTTGTATTTTTCAAACTCAACCCGGCCTGAACCCGTGACGGGCCGGTCCGAACCCGTGACGGGCCAGGTTGGCCCGCGGGTTGTGACCCATTTTGACGGCTCTAGTTTAAACACAAGCTTTTTATGCATTTTTTAAATATTTACAAATTATTAAATTTTAAATATAGTATTTAGAATGAAAAAATTAAATAAACATAATATATATATTTATATATATAGCTATAAATATATATAGTTATAAATATAACTATTGATAAAATAAATTTTAGTTATAAGTATTATTGTGTTAGAGCTGTCAAAACGGGTAACCCGGCCCGACCCACCACGGGTTGGTCACTTAGTGAGCCAACCCAACCCGGCTCATTTATTAGCGAGCTAGAAAAACTTGAACCCGGCCCAACCCACCACGGGTTGATGGGTAAACGGGTTGGCTCCCTAGCTCATTTAATTACATTTTTTAAATAAAAAAATACAAACTTTCTCTAATTTAAATTTAAACAAATTTCACTCCTAAAAAATTATGTTAAAGACAATTGAAAATAATAATAAAAAGTATAATATAATCCAAATTCAAAGATATAAAAAAAGAACCAGTACTCAACAAAAAATTAATAGTTTAATTTGTAAATAATTTCCCAAATTCAAAGATATCAAAAGCAGCTTGTTCAAATGTATACTCAAATTGTTTAAATAAAATGAACAAACTCTGATACAAGCATGTCAGAACAGGAAAAAAAATATTCCATGTCTTCAAGTCTCCCACAATATAAAAGAAATTCGCAAACCCCTATTTTTGTCATTATAGGGAAGAAAAAAGGAAGAGTGTTTTAGCTGTTACTTGAATAATTTTAGTGAAGTGAGAGTAAGAGCACCGTCAAATGAGAGCAAGTACTGTGAGATTGATTTGTGAGAGCAGAGGTTACTTTTTTGGTATACACAGCGAGTGAAGAGAGTATTTTATTTTTTAGGGTTTCATAAATAAAATAATAAATTTAAAAAATAAAATTAGGTAGGTGGGTTGGTGGGCCAACCCGGCTCACCAAGGGTTTAACCCGCATGAGCCGTGTCTAAATGAGCCGGGTTGAAATCTGACCCGCATATAGGTGGGTTGTATTTTTCAAACCCAACCCGACCCGAACCTGTGACGGGCCGGGTTGGCCCGCGTGTTTGACCCATTTTGACGGCTCCATATTGTGTAAAGAATTATTTTTTATTAAAATTATTTAAATTTGAAAAAATAATTCTTAAAGTGATAATGTAAAACTCCAAAAAATGGTATTTTAGGAGTGGTGGTAGCCCAAAAATAGTGAGACTTGGTTATTTTAATATTAAATGGTTTTATTATAAATAGTTTAGTTATAAACGAGTTTCATTATTTTAAAACGTATCATCTCTCTAGAAACCATTTTTCTAGAGTTCTCTACCTTCTTTGTAAATTATCTTACTTCTTGATCATTTGTTTGATGACCATGAAGTTCCTATGATCTAGAGTTATATCCCATTTTTTCTTTAATCATCTGTTTCTGATCCAGCTTAAGAAATTCTTTTCGCGTGTATCAATTGTCTTTACCTCTTGACTTTCTGTAAATTTGTGGTCCTAAAGGTGTATGTTCTAAGAGCTCTGTATCTTCAGTGTAAGGTAAGGGAAGCTAGAAGTTCATCTTTAATTGATGTTTGTGATGTAAGTTTGGTGTTCTTATGTATGTTGACTTGATAAGATGGTGATTTTTGTTTTTTTGACTAGTACTAGTTCAACTAAATGTGTGTATTTCTTCATTTAACAATGAAATTCTAGTGTGATGCATTTTGGATGATATTGTGATGATGATTTGCATGTAGACATGTTGTACTAATGATTGAAATGTGCATTTCAAAGATTGTGATGTAATGAGTTGAAGTCTTTTGAGTTTTGGTAGTTGAAATTGCAGTTTTTGATAAACCATTTAATGAGATAGAGTTGGAGTATGAAATATGTCATTTGCAGGTCTAGTTATGTGTTATTTGGGACTTATTGGTGCCTTGAGTTGATAAAATCAGATAAGGAATAGAGGAAGAGTCAAAGTTATGATTTTAAGAAGGTTATAAGTCCATTTTAGGGGTTTCAAATAGGTGAAATCTAACGGAAGGGAGTATGAACTGAAATAAACTTTTGGGTCTGTCTTTGGGGTGATTTACAATTGTCTTGGAGTGGTGAGAATGGTATAAAACATATATAAGAGTAGTTAATGGTTCAAAAGTAAAGTTTAACTTGGTTTTGGGGTAAACTTAGCGGTTGTGACAAGTGATATTTTGAATCAAGTGTTCTGGGTTAATTGTGATGATTGGTAGGTTGTTATTAAGTCCATTATGACTTGTTCAAGCTATTAGTTGCAGAAATTGGGTGTTGCAAGTCATAAATTCAGTTTGGTATGGTTTAAGGTAGTAAGTTGGTTTGAGGTAGTCATTTGGAGTTAGGAATTAGATATCAGATGTTACAGGGTGTTTAGAAGGTCCTTGGAACCATTCAAAGTTGTGGGGGGAAAGGTTATGAAGTGATCCAAAAAGAGTATGAGCTTATTAATAATGTCTGAGTGCTCCTTCAGAGCGTTGGGCCCAAGTTTCTAGAGGTCATGGCTTTGAGCGGCAACTTTGGGTTTGATGCATTGTTGATGATTCTATGATGAATGCTTTGAAGTTTAATATGATAGTATGTCATGTGTGAATGAAGGATATGTATATATAACTATGAGAGGGTTGTGATGATGATGAATATGTGGTTGATTACTTGTATGGTATTGATGGACGTAATTCCATGACTCGTGGAGAGGTTTTATAGTGGTGCTTGTGCTATTGTTGTATGAATATATAAAGCTTGGAACTAGTGGTTTATCCCGATACTCTAATGATCATTCATTCTCACATAGAGAGGAGTGAGTCATATGGTGAGAGTAATATGAGGTTTCTGTCTATTGGCTTTGATCATGATTATAAGTAACTGAAATAGACTAACTTTGTATAGTAGCTTGATTTCAGCCAGTTTTATTACCATTACACGAATTATCATATTATGTCACCACGACGAATTATAATTAATATAAATCATCACTATAAAATATGTTCGTTTACTACTGTAGTGAGCTTCATGAACTTTGAGGTGAACATCCGCTAAGCTATTTCAATTCTAGTTTTGTAAATTTTGCTTAATTGCTTTTAACTTTTGTGAAAAAAAGAAAAAAATAGGACAACCAACCAATGCTTTATTCAAGAAAGATGTTCTCAAATTTATTGGTATGAATATCAAATTAACATTACATTCAAAAAAGAAATCACACTTTCAGACTTTTTCTTCTTATTAATTACATGATTATTACTATGAAATATGGTATTATATTGAAAAGTTAAAATCACACGTATATATAATTTATCAATAAATGTTTCTCTTATTCTCCTTTAATCCTTTACATCGTATATCTCTCTACAGTTTTAAATGAATCCGCATTTCACCCAACAGATGAAGAGCTCATGCTTTTAATTAAGCAAATGTTTTTGGAGAAGTTCGTCTTTGAAATATTCTCTCATTTCTTGTTGTTCATCTTTCAGCATGGAGCTGCTGATATTGGTGAAATGGCATAAAGAATCCGGAAAATTAATGTACATGAGACAATTAATATACATGAGACCATTAAGTCAAGTCTCGTCCAAACTCCTCCTCCATCTCTTTATGATTTCCTAAACGACAATGCTGATATCAAAGATTAGTTTCACATGTTTATCATCATAACGAAAAATCACAAACAAAGAAAATTTTGAAAAACAAAATTTAATGTATAGGTCAGGGAAAAAAAAGGAGATAAAAGGGTGAAAATTGAAAATGAAAAGAACTTCTCCATCTCTTCTGACATGCCACGACAGAAGACTGAAATTCAGAAGAAAAAAAAGGTTTGGAATGAGTTTGAATATGTGAAAAAGCACTCAAAATATGTATACTAAAAAGATACAAACAGTTTTTTTTAATTTGAATAGCTAAATAAAACACAGGAATGAAAAAAAGGCGTGGATCTAATTAATGAAACACATATATAAAGAGTACCTTTGGTATACTTCCTTGATTTGATTTTGAGATAATCTCATAACTCTTTGTAAAGTTTATGTCTCCGCCTTCCTCGTCTTCTTCGTCATTGTGCACGCTGCTGCCCATTTCTCTAAACACTAAATATTCAGAGACAACTAAAAACTATTATTCTGTTATTGATTAAAATTCGATAACTTTGTTGTGAAACTCTATGAATCTCAGCTTTATTTATAGATGAAAAAAGAAAAGAAAGAGGAGATGACATTGAACGAGGTGTAATATTAATTTTTAAAATTTTCGTTTCAAAAGATTTAAATTAAGAAAAGAAATTAATGTATTCATTTAATTAATAAATAATGTCATTAATGTAAATGTATACGTTATTTTTCCTATTATTGATTTAATATGTCAATTTGCCTTCCTCACATTTAATTAATAAATAATGTCATTAATGTAAATGTATATGTTATATTTCATATTATTGATGTAATATCATTAATAGACATATCAATTTGCTTCATTATTAAGATATGTCAAATATTCTATTAATGGATATTAGGCAATCGTGTTATTTATAATTTAGATATTATTATAATTTGTGAAGAGGTGTGCACTTTTCATTTCCTTTAATAGATGAAGTATTATAGAATTCTTATATGTATATATATGGTACTTCCGCTGACAATCAATCGGAGAAACATGATTCTGGAACTTTCGCTGATTCCAAGAGTTATATTTTTACTGCTGCCAGATTTGTGACAAAGTCAGGTATATCTAACTCTGCTCTTAATCTTTCTGTTGTTACTAAGGGTAGTGATTGGATAATTGATTCAGGTGCTACTGATCATATAACTTGTGATCCTCATATATTTACTAATTTTTCCTCTAATTGCTCTAAAACTGTTATTGTTAATGTCAATGGGGTCTTATCTCCTATTGAAGGTATAGGTACTATATCCCTCTCACCCTCTTTATCCATTCTTGATGTTTTATTTGTTCCTACATTAAACTGTAATCTTATATCCGTCAGCAAGTTACCAAATCACATTCTTGTGTTCCCTTGTTTTAACCAACCCATTGTATTTTTCAGAACATCCATTCCAAGGAGAAGAATGCCAGTGGTAGAGAGAGTGAAAGACTGTATTATCTTGAAAATGTCTCACAACAAAACCATAAAAGAAGATCGACTTTTCTTACGAATGATCACATACAAGATAAAAACAAAAAAGAAATTTGGTTATGGCATAAACGGTTGGGACATCCCTCTTTTGGTTATTTAAAAAATTATTTCCATCACTATTTCATAAATGCAATATTTCTGATTTTTTTGTGAAACATGTGTTTTGGAAAAAAATCATCGTGTTGTGTTTCCTTTAAGCAATAACAAAACTGATTTTCCTTTTTCATTAATTCACGCAGATGTTTGGGGCCCTACCCCACAATCTACACATAATGGAAAAAATGATTTATCAGTTTTGTTGATGATTGTACTCGGGTAACCTGGGTGTATTTGCTTAAACATAAAAGTGAAGTGTGTGATGTGTTTCGTTCCTTTCATCATATAATCGTTACACAATTTAACACACATATTAAAGTCATTCAATCAGACAATGGAGGGGAATATTTTAAGACTGAATTAATAGAGTTCATGAACTCTAAAGGTATCTTGCATCAAACTACATGTCCTTATTCACCACAACAAAATGGCGTGGCTGAAAGGAAAAATAGACATATATTAGAGGTGACTAAATCACTTTTGATAGATGGTAATGTCCCATCTCATTTATGGGGTGAAGCTGTGAGCTCAGCCGTTTATTTAATTAATTGAACCCCTTCTAGTGTGCTTAACTTTTGAAGGCCTTTTGATGTGTTGTCTGATCAATGTATCCTTCCTCCATAGTTTCTTTACCCTTCATGTTTTTGGATGTGTTATATATGTTCACTTACACCCACATCAACGTACAAAGCTTGAAGAACGAGCTATCAAATGTGTTTTTGTTGGGTATGGATCAACTAAAAAATTGTGCTTACCATCCACCATCCAAGAAAATTTATATCTCTATGGATGTGACATTTAATGAGCATGATTTTTTTATGTTAATTCTCCACTTCAGGGAGGCCATGAAAGTGAAGTGCATAATTATGATGTTAGTATGTTTGATATCTCCGATATAAAATTATATTGTGAAGATAAATTATCATGTAAGGATATTCTGCAGGAAGTGAGCCAATCGAAAATATGGACACTTTTTTTCTAGATAATACAATGTCTTCTAATCATAACTAATTGGCTCAATTTTCTCCACAGGTTCAGCTTGACTCTTCAGAGGTACCTTCTGATCCTATCTTTGATAATACTAATTTAGATGAAATTGATTCTTGTATGCTTGAAACCACCAGCATATCAAACACTGAGTCTACTACTGTTCAATATAATCTACCACCTCGTTCTAACCGTGGTCAACCTCCAACTAAATATGAACTAGACCTCCAAGCCAAAGTAAATATCCAATTAGTAAATATGTGTCATCTAACAGGTTATCTCAATCATATGCAACTTGTATCTCAATTATCTTCAATTTCTATTCATAGTAATGTACAGGAAGCTTTGGCAGATCCTAGATGGACCAAAGCAATGGTTGAGGAGATGGCAGCTTTAGAAAAAAAATAACACTTGGGATCTTGTGTCCTTACCAAGAGGGAAGAAAACGGTGGGCTGCAAATGGGTATTTACAATTAAGCATAAAGCTGATGGAACTATTGAGAGGTAAAAGCACGACTTGTGGCTAAAGGTTACACTCAGTCTTATGGTGTAGATTACCAAGAGACGTTTGCACCGGTAGCCAAGCTCAACACGGTGAGAATACTTTTGTCCCTAGCAGCAAACCAAGGTTGGCCTCTTCTACAATTTGATGTGAAAAATGCTTTCCTACATGGAGAAATATATGGATTTTCCACTAGGTATGATAGATTCAACTAGAATGAAGGTTTGCAAATTAAAGAAGGCACTATATGGATTAAAGCAATCTCCAAGATCATGGTTTGGAAGTTTTACTAAGTCTATGAAGGCATTTGGCTACAAAGCAAGTAACTCTAATCACACCTTATTTTTGAAGAGAAGAAAAGAAAAAATTACAGCTTTGATTATATAGTAGATGACATGATTGTTACAGAAAATGACCAAGGTGAGATCTCTAGTTTACAACAATACCTTGCATCTGAATTGAGATGAAACAACATGGAAATCTAAAATATTTTCTGGGTATTAAAGTAGCTAGATCAAAACATGGTAATTTCCTATGCCAAAGAAAATATACTATCTGAAAATGGGCTGCTTGGGAGTAAACCAGCTGATACACAATTGAAAAAAAATCATAAACTCTTTCAATGCTCAAATTCAGCAAGCATAGACAAAGGGAGATACCAAAGACTGGTCGGAAAATTAATTTATTTATGTCATACATGTCCAGATATAACCTATGCAGTGAATGTTGTTAGTCAATTTATACATGACTCACGAAAGCTTCATATGGATGTTGTTGAGAGGATTTGAGATATTTAAAGTCCGCTCCTGTAAAGGAATTTTGTTCTCAAATAATGGAAAATTGAAGGTAAAAGGGTTCATTGATGCAGATTGGGCAGGTTCAAAAGATGATAGAAGATCTACCTCTAAATACTTTACTTTTGTAGGAGGGAATCTTGTAACATGGAGGAGTAAAAAGCAATCTGTAATAGCAAGATCTAGTGCTGGAGTAGAATTTAGAGGCATGACACTAGGTGTATGTGAACTTTTATGGATTAAAAATGTTGCTATCAGATTTGGGATTAAACCAAGTGAAACTATGAGGTTGTACTGTGACAATACTTCAGCTATAGCAATTGCTCATAATCCTGTGCAACATGATAGAACAAAGCATGTGGAGATTGATAGACATTTCATCAAAGAGAAGATTGAAGATGGAATAATTTCCTTTCCTTTTGTAAGATCAGAGTTGTAGTTGGCTGATGTTCTCACCAAAGGAGTGTCAAGAAGATTGTTTAATGAGTCTTTATTCAAGTTGGGAATGTGTGATATCCATGCACCAACTTGAGTGGGGGTGTAAGATATGCCAAATATTCTATTAAGGATATTAGGCAATCAAAATTGTGTTATTTATAATTTAGATAGTATTATAATTTGTGCAGATTTGTGCACCTGTCATTTCCTTTAATAGATGAAGGATTATGGGATCCTTAATGTATATATATATGCTACTCTACTCTTTGAAATACATCAGAATTATTCTTTAAACCTTTTTATTCCTCACATAGTTTGTTCTTCATCTACATGGAGTGGGACCAAAAAACACTCACAAGATAAAGATTGCAAATCATAGATGCACCTTTAGGTGCTAGTAAGATCATTCAATGTAGTCTAGCAAATGACTCTCAAGACTGCCTCAAGATTCTTCAACTTCATGTTCTTGATTCTTAGAGCTCGTGAGTAATTTGTAAACTTTCTAAACTCAAAAACAATCAGATATGACAATGTTAGAATGATCAAAAGTTAGAGAAATACAAACAGTCCGTCAATTTATAGTTTCTGTCAAATTTGACGCAAAGTAATCCATTAGGTTAGTAGTGTAATAGGTTACATAAATTGTTGTAATAGTATTACAACTAACTATTCTCATTAATTGAATGATCAATTAATGTAAGTGATTACATTAAATGTTGTCAAACACATTAAAAAATATGATCGTTATAGCAGAGTTATGATTAACATTCAATCAGTTATCAAACATAACAGACTTAATTGAATACACAGAGATGGAATGGATTAAGTTATCACTTAAGCAAATTTTGAAATCTTCTTCTTAAAAACTCATCACAGCACATCTGAAAAAGATGGAAACACAAGAGTTTTAATCGATTCAACAACTAATGTAATCGATTAAAAACAAGTTATTTTGCACAGTTAAAAACGCAAGTTGTTTGATGACCTTAATTGATTATCACAACATTGTAATCGATTAAGTCATGCAGATATGCTTTTGTGCATGTGGTTATCTTTCAATAAAACATACAGTGAGTATACACAAATATAATCTCATCATAATCAACAATAGTGAATATACCACACAATATGTCCAATGAACGTATGTGCATATTACACAGTAAACATTTACATTTTTCACATATGTACAACACAATACAGAAACACCTTT
>CP144697.1:32000161-32109052 GCA_036885675.1 Vigna mungo | reverse complement strand
ATCATGTTCACTTTGATACTATTTCCCATTTAAGAAAAGAAGTCTTTTGTCTTTATCTTCTATTTTACTAATTCTTCCATTTGTGGCTCTTGTGAGTTAGTTAAAAGCCAAAGACTACTTTATTCCCTAAATGAGAAACGCGCATCGCATGTTCTGGATTTAATACATTGTGATTTATGGGGAACTGCTCCCATTGTTCAAAATTTGGTTTTCGATATTATGTGATTTTTATTGATGACTATTCTAGATTCACTTGGTTATATCCAATGCGCCTGAAATCTGATTTTATGATGTATTTGTCCAGTTCAAGAAATTTGTTGAAAATCAGTTTCATACAACTATAAAAACATTCCAAAGTGATGGTGGCACGATTCAACAATAACAAAGTCAAGACCTTGCTAGAGCTGAACGCAAACATCGTCACATCGCTGAAACGGGTCTTGCAATGATTTTTCATTCACATATCCCTGCTCAATATCGGCTACATGCTTTTTGTTGTGCTGTTTATGTCAATAAATTGGTTACCGACCACTCTTCTAAATGGTGTTTATCCATTTTAGAAATTATATAATACTCCTCCTAATTAAGCATACTTTCATCCTTTTGGCTGTCGGGTTTATCCTTGTCTCCGTGACTATGCCACTAACAATTGTCTCCTCGCAGTGCACCTTGTATTTTTCTTGGATACAACAGCAACCAGTAAGGATTTCAATGTTTGGATCCTTCAACCTCCCGGTTATACGTAACAAGACATGCCAAGTTTGATGAACTTTATTTTCTGTGTTCAAAACAGGAACTATATCTCCAATTTCCGGATTAGGTTTTTCTTCATTTGCTCAACCAGCCTCAACACCTGAAATTCCTGCTCTAGCTCATGCACCGACTTTTTCTTTGCCACTATCCAAGGAACCTGTGCACTCACCAACCATACCTTGTTCTATGTCCTGCTGAAGATACTCAACCACAAATACACCGTAGTGTCCAGTCTACTCATCCTATGGTCACATGCCAAAATCAGGTATTTTTAGGCCTCGTCATTTTGCTGACATTACCACCTACCAACTATCTTCTCTTCTTTATGCTCTACTCACCACTTCTACACCCAAAGGGTTCAAATCCGCTGCCAAACATCCTGGTTGGTTGGATGCTATGCATAAAGAGCTCCTGGCCCTACACTCCAACAATACTTGGGATCTTGTCCCACGCCCATCCAACACCAACATTGTAGGTTCCAAATGGGTGTTTCGCACCAAATATCTTTCAGATGCAATTAACAAACTAAAAGCACAGTTGGTTGCACAAGGCTTCACTCAAAAACCTGGTCTTGACTATGATCACACCTTCAGTCCTGTTGTTAAAGCTGCCACTGTTCGTGTCATTCTCACTCTAGCAGTAATGAGTAATTGGCCTCTTCATCAATTGTATGTCAACAATGCATTCTTGAACGGACACCTGACACATCATGTCTATATGGAACAACCTCCTGGGTTCGTTGATCCTCGATACCCAAATCATGTTTGTCGACTTCAGAAAGCTCTTTATGGCCTCAAACAGGTCCCTCTTGCATTGTTTCAACGATTCAGCTCATTTTTGCTCAGTCTTGGGTTCCTCGGAAGCAAGGCAGATCCATCTTTATTTGTCTACCACAACACTGCAGCCACTCTATATACTTGTTTATGTTGATGACATAATTTTGACAGGGAATAATAATTCTTTAATTCAAAAACTTTTGGCAAGGTTCAAAACTGAGTTTGCTATCAAGGATTTAGGTAATCTAAATTACTTTCTTGGTCTCGAGGTCCACTACACTACCAATGATGTCTTTCTTAGCCAGACCAAATACGCTCAAGACATTTTATCTAGGGCCTAGATGTTAGATGCAAAACCGATAGCCACACCGCTCCAACCTGATATTCAACTGACAACCATAGGAGATCCATTCTCTGATCCCACTCAATATCGCTCTCTCGTTGGTGCACTCTAGTATCTCACTATAACTCGTCCTAACTTGTCCTACGCGGTAAATTTGGTTAGTCAGTTTCTTCAAGCTCCAACAAATGATCACTTTCAAGCTGTTAAACGCATCCTTCGATATGTCAAGGGCACCATGTCCTATGGCGTATCCTTCACCCGTGGAGCTTCCCTTAATGTTCTTGGATACTCGAATGCAGATTGGGCTCAATGTATTGAGACTAGGCGATCAACCTATGGTTATTCTATCTTCTTAGGCGGAAATCTCGTCTCATGGAGTGCTAAGAAACAACCAACCGTAGCTCGATCAAGTTCTGAATCAGAATATAGAGCCATGGCTAATGCAACAGCTAAACTAATATGGATTACTCATCTTCCACATGATCTGCATATTTCCTATCAAGCGCCAACTCTTCACTAAAAGTTTGTCTCGACCATTGTTCCAGTTCTTTAGAGCCCAGCTTCACGTTAGCACACTTTGCTTGAGGGGGATGATAGGAAATAATATATTGGATTATAGTTTCCTTATTTGTCTTGAATATTATAGTTTACCTTATTTAGTTTCTGCATAATTGATTATGTCTTGAATAATTAACACTAGTGGAAAAAGGACTTTTTATAACGTTTTATAACGTAGTTATAGGGGATATAGTTCTGAGCGATATAATAAGTCTGCACATTTTATAACGTAGCATAAATTTACGTTATAATATGTGCGGACATATTATAACGTAGTTTCTGAAGTACGTCATAATATGTAGGGACATATTATAACGTAGTTTCTGAAGTACGTCATAATATGTGGGGACATATTACAACAGTTTCTGACGTACGTCATAATATACGCAGAATATATTATTACGTACATATTTTTGTACGTTATAATATGTGTTTTTTTTTAAAAAAGAAATTAATAATTACATTTGACATTCAATGAAATTATAATAATATTTTTGTATTATCATATCATCCAATCAATTTATAATTGATATAGCTTCAAATAAACAAATTTAATGAAGAATAAAATTTGATTTTTGGTATATGAAACAAAAATTGTTATTTACATAGAGTGAAACCTTAATAATACTTATTAAGGTTAAATATACTATCTAACTAATTATATACAAGTTCTGCAGCAAGCCTATGCTAGTAGAATTTTTCGTTACATGTAGGGAGAAAGTTTTAACTCATGCATAATTAGAGAAATTATACAACACTAAACTTGTGTTCAAGCTTTGCATGGTAGTAATATTCCCAAATAGCTCTATTGCTTTTGGAAGAAAGAGAGAACAAGATCTGTATGCACTGCGTATCCACGAAAAGCTATTTGGCAAAAGACAACAAAGGAAAAAACCGAATTAGTAAAAGATAATTTTTTATATAATTAACATAAATAAAGTTCATGAGCCAAACCTTCATGAAAGGCCTATCACGATAAGGAAATGAGTCAACGAAACTCTCCTTCAAAAACAAGGTTACCTGAAAGTACAAATGAGGGTGAGGCTCTCTGATGTGAGAAATGAAATTTCTCTTTCGAGATATGCGAGTGAGAGGGACGAGACTAAGAAGATGACATATTATAACTGATTTATCCAACTCCGTTATACAACATTAATAATTGGTTTTGATCTTATTTACAAGTTTGTCACCGCATTTCATATTATAACTTATTTTTAAAAGTACGTTATAATATGTTTTAAATTTATTTACAAGTTTGCCACCGCATTTTATATTATAACTGATTTATAAAAATACGTTATAATATACCTCTATTATAACTGATAATTTTTGTATGTTATAATTTAAGTAGTTATAAAAAAGGTATTTTTCTACCTGTGATATATTATTTCTTAATTATAGAATATAGGTATTCTGTATATTATGTGTTACTCTTTTCAAATCAATAAAATAGATTTGTTACAATCCTTACCGTTAGATTGAAGATGTAGTTAATGTTATTGAGATTCTCCTTCGGATTCATTAGGGTCACAATTAATTCCGATTGTATTACCGTGATGGTTCTGCATTACAGTCTACGAAATTCTTAACATAATTATACTAAATAAATAGTACGTAATACAAACAATGAGTGACAACTACGTTAATTCATCAAATCTGATGGAGTATAGTTCGGAGATCAAATTAATATTACATTCATAATTGAAATCACACTTTCACACTTTTTCTTCTTACAACATATGAAATGTAGCATTATATTGAGAGGTTAAGAACACATGTGTATTTATAAAACCATCATAAGTGTTTCTCTTATCTCCTTTAATCCTTTCCATTATATAGCACTCTTTCAATTTTGTTTGAATTGGCATTTCATCCTAAAAGATAAAAAAGCTCATTCTATAGTCTTCTCACCATATATCCTTTAAACAAAAATATGTATTTTGAGGCCCCGTGAAACAAAAAATATTCATAAATTTCTATCTGAGGTGGACCTCAAGAAATTTGAGAAAAAATATAAAGAAATGGGAAAATCCCATGCTGGCAACTTTGACAGCATAACTATCCCCATTTCTAAATAATCTCCAAAATCATCATTCTCTCATTCATAAACAAAAGGCTTCTGTTAGAAAATATAATCAATTTCAAGGCAAAGATTATCCATTTACATGTATGTTTTTTGAAAGAGAAAAATTGTGAAACAGTATTCAATATTTGTATCACTAAAAAAATGCAATGTTCAGTAACGAAATGTTTTTAATTTGAAAAACTAAATAAAAGAAAACAATGAAAAAAAGTGGAGGATCTAATTATATATACGATACCTTTGGTAAACTTCCTTGATTTGATTTTAAGATAATCTCATTTCAAAACTTTATGTCTGGGTCTTTCTCGTCTTCTTCATTCTGCATGCTGCTGCCCATTTCTCCAAACCCTAAATATTCAGAGACAATTAAACTATTATTTTCTTACTGATTACAATTCCATAACTTTGATCAGAAACTCTATCAATGTCTGCTTTATATAAATGAAAAAAAAGGGAGATGAGTAGTTTATGGAAAGAGGATTGATCTTAATTTTTATAGTAATTCCCGTTTAAAAAAGATTTAAAATAAGAAAAGTAATAAATGAATGCATTGATTAATAAATAATGTCATTAATGTAATAAAATTATCATTAAATATATTACACAAATTAATGTATATAGGTTTAATAGGTTCGGAGGTCCTTATATTTGGGGTTTGTTTCAATTGGGTCCTCCAATTTTGGAAGTGATCAATTAGGTCCTAATTTTGTCAATTTGAATCAATAAAAGCCTTTTCGTTAAATGCAGTTAACACCGTGAAGATTTTGAACATGTGGCACGTTGACGCTTCCAGGTGGCACCATTTCAAGTGTGTAGGTGGATTATAAAAAGGGTGAAATCTCTTTTAATTTAGGGATTTCACCTTCAAATACACCTTTTAATTTAGGGATTTCACCCTTTTATAATCCACCTATACACTTGAAATGGTGCCACCTGGAAGCGTCAACGTGTCACATGTTCAAAATCTTCACGGTGTTAACTGCATTTAACGGGAAAGGTTTTTATTGATTCACATTGACAAAATTAGGGACCTAATTGATCACTTCCAAAATTGGAGGACCCAATTGAAACAAACCTCCAAATATAGGGACCTCCGAACCTATTAAACCATGTATATATGAATGTAACATAAATAATCGTAAACATACGTATTTATTTATATGCGTAAAATATTAATATATGTATAATTTTTATTTATTATATAATGGTAAAATTTAACATAAAAAAATTTCACTTGTCTATAATTTTTATATTAACATGTAATATTATTTTTTAAAATTTTGGGTAATGTATTATTTCAATGTGTTAGACTGATTATTTGGTTCGTTAAGATTATAAAATGGTTTATTGATATTAAGTTTATGACTAAAAATATAATTGTTATAAAAGGTGGTCAAGTAAATACTTAAAGTAATATTCTAGTTTAACAAGGGACTTTAGAATTATTAAAATTAGTATATGATTGCAAATAATTATAAAATAGGTTATGGTTTTCATTTGTAAAAAGGAAAAAACTACATACTGTATTAAGAATTTTTGTTTTCTCTTCATCTCCATCTATCAGGAGGACAAGTTACAAAAGGAAGTGGTTAGACATCATTATTATATGTTAGAACTCTCTTCAATTGGTATTAGACTCCACCCGTACTTATTCATATCTAATTTTGAAATTTAAGTTTCGTACTGATATAAATATTATATGAATACGTATATAGTGCAACTTAAAATTGGAGTTTCCAAGTTCACGATGAAACTCATTTAAAAAAATTTCACTATTATTTTTTTTTCTGTGGATTTGATATATAAAGGTTCAAAGTTTGGTAGTTTACTTAAATGAGATAAATGAATAAGGAATTTACCAAAGTGACCTTTCTATAGTAGATTGTTCATGAGAAATTTAAAATGTTTTGTGTTTATGTTTTTCATATTATCAATCCAAAGGAAGATTAATATTTGATCAGATTACATACATACTTATGATGGTAAATGTGTAATAACTATGAGGTTTTTCAACCTAATGATAAATCAATCCAATGATAGGTTTATTGTTTGACATGTTTTATTTTCAATGTTTGATCATTACAACAAGATACTCCCAATTAATGTTATTATCCAAAGACTTAATATTGATGGTGCACTACGTACTTTGAGATGGGAGTAGGTCATTGTTTGAACATATATTGACGATTGAGTTTTGTTTATAATGTAAGCATAATTACATTTTTATTTTATTCTCAATATAGTTGTTATTGTTTCAATGTCTACTAATCTGAATTCAGTTTTGGTTCTTAATACTAAAGATTAGAAAGAGAACATGAAAATTGTTCTTGGCTACATGCCTCTTGACCTTATGTTAATGACTTAAAAATTCACTTTTATTAAAGACTCTAGTACCTCTTAAGATATGAGAGATAATAAGAAATGAGATCGCTAAAACTTCATTACTCTTATGATTATTAGGCACGACATCTCTGAAGTTTTTAAGGATACAATATTTAAGGAAATAACAAGTACTAAAGATTTCCTTATTGAAATTGAAAAGTGTTTTGCAAAATGACAATAAGTCAGAAAAAGTGCTCTTATTTACAACTTAATTTCCATGAAGGATAAGGAAAAAGGAGATGTGAAGGAATACATTATGGGAATGTCAAATATTGTTTCAAAACTTAAGGCACTAAAGCTTGAAATGTTAAAACACTTGCTCATACATTAAATATTGATTTCTCTGCTATCACAATTTGGTCACTTTAAGATATCTTATAATCGTTCAAAGGAGATATGGTCTCTTAATGAGCTCAAAGGGTAAAACAAGAAAAGACAAAAAGTGTTCATTTTGTGAGCACCTTTAAAAACAAGAAGAAGAGAAAGAAGTTAAGATCCCCGAGAATGAAGTTGTTAAGGATCCAGCACAAAAGAAAAAAAAATTAGGCCTATAATTATTTCTTTTGTAGTAAGACAAGACATGGAAAGAAGAAATCTACCAAATTTCATGCTTGACGTGTAAAGAAAGGTCAGTTTGGTCTATTTGAAGGTCAATACGAAAATGGACAATACTAACAAAGGAACATTGTGGTACAAATACCTAGGTCACATCTCTATAAATAAAGTTGAACTACTTGTGCCAAATGATATCTTAGATTCCATCAACTTCATAAACTTTGATGTTTGTGTTGAATGCATTAAAGGTAAATAGGCTAGAACAAAATAAAAATATCTCAATCTTTGGATGATGTTCAAATCATTTAATGTTGAAGTTGAAAATGAACTCAACAAAGAATTAAGACTTTTAGATTTAACAGTGGTGGTGAATACCATGGAAGACATGACAATTTAGGTGAACAATGTCTAGAAGCTTTCATCAAGCACCTAGAGGAATGTGAAATTGTTCCATAGTACGCCATGTAGGGTTCACCTAGCATGGTGTGGCTGAAAGAGGAAACAAGACTCTTAAGGATATGGTGAGGAAGATGATTTGTCACACTACCTTGCCATATTCATTATAGGGAGAGACACTAAGAACTCCAACTTATATTCTAAACAAAGTGTCAATCATGGAATTTACCTAAACACATTGAGAGTTTTAGGATGGTTGAAAGACTAATATGAATCATTTCTTGTGTAGAAGGATGTCTAGCTAAAGCAAGGCTTTAAAAGCCATATGAAAATAAATTGGACTCCTAAATAGTAAGCAACTACCTTATTGGTTATTTTGAAAGGTTCAGGGCTTATGATCCCAAATTAAAAATAATTTTGAATATGGGAACTAGCACATTCTTTGAGGATAATGAGTTTAGGCGGGGTATATTGGGGCAAACTGGCAAGTGTACCGAGTCGCACAAGTAATATAAAATGGTAAGACCAAGATTAATTAAGACTTAAAAATAAAAAGAGATCATTGGGTTTAGCAAAAATAATAAAATAAAATAAAATAAAATTGATCAATGGCAAAGGAGCACATAGATGAATGAAGGTTGATTTATATGAGATGGGTATTATTGGGGTTAGATTTCGCCAAGTTCCCTCTCATGTATATAAGAATTCTTCTTTATGCATTAATGCCAATGTCTTTTACTAAGTTACCTAAACCCGATCCCTCGATGAATAAGCTTGTCCTTAATTACTAGTTCATACAATTCCTAGCATTCCTTGTAAAAAGATGTGAGAACAAAAGATTAAGACGACCAAGACTTATACCCTTATCCCTAGGTGTCCAAGGAGGTCGCCCGGGCGAGAAAAGAGCCTCATGTTTGGCCTGGGATACAAATATGGTCGCCCAAGCTACAAAGCATCGTCGCCCAGGCGACCAGGATCCTCGCCCGGGCGACGGACATCGATACAACTCGCTTGAGCTTCGCTTCTGGTCGCCCGGGCTTCATGTTTTCCCTTCCTTCTTGTGCCTTTTTAAGCCCTTTTGAGGTCCATCTTCTTGGCTTTTCATATCTTCTTCCAGTATTTCCTCAATCTCTATCAAAACAAGGGAAATTAGTCATAAAACCACCGAAATCAACCTCAACTCTCTTATTCACACAATTTATTGAAAAAGTATGAGTCCAAGCAAGTTTCTAAGTAGAAAAGGGTGCTTTTAGTATCAAAATTACATCACAAATAACTATGTTTTAAACCATTATCAGGGTAGAATAAAGATAAAGACTTTGTCATGGAGGAAGAATCGGTAACAATTCCATAACCAATTCATACATTTGCTTTTGATAAAGTTTGGAACCTGTATAAAATATTCCCACTCAAGATAATTTGATCATTCATGAAGAACGTACTCAAGATTCTTAAGAAATTATGCTTACCTTTGCAAAGATCCACGAAAGAAAGGAGAAGTACTATTTTAGATGATTATCTGGTATTTCTCTAATGTTGAGATTGTTATAAAACACACCAACTAGATCTAGATAATAGTCACCCTTCATCTGAACAAAGGTGGATAGACCTTGATGAGCAAGTTTTTCTTCAAATATGAAGCCTTCATTTCTGAATAGGGATAAATCGATTTATTTGTGTGGAGCAATATCCTTGACATTTTTCCAACCCATAAACCTTTCTCTAGCAGTGTTGTCACTGATCCAACCAGAGGGACTTACATTTCTTTCAGATGGAGGAACTCTCCTAGAGAGTTTGGATGAGGACGATGATGTCATTTTTCACAGGATTTACAAAAACACCTTACATAGCTTTTTAGGGTTTTACTAAGGAGAAACAATGAGACTCAACGATACATAAACCTTTTCAAATCAAATGTATATAAGGGCGCGAACCGAACATATTCAATTATGCCCATTTGAATTTTCAAAATTAGAAAGCCCATAACAAATATTATTAATCGATTTCATTAAAGCCATAATCGATTTCATGTTTAACAGCGTGCTTTAAAAACAGATAAACACATACTCAGAACACATTCAACTCAATACTTAATAGAATCAATTAAAAATCGAGCAACTTGATTTTCACATAAAACATTCACTCAAACGGACATACAACAAACATGCATATAACAATCAATTATATAAAACATTTTGATGCATGATGCATTAAAAAGATTGCAACAGTTACCACTTTTTCAATCTCAAGAACTTATGAATTCTTCATTGTAGTTCATCCTTGAGTTCTATACTGCTTTAGCTGCAGCTACTTTCCTGCAAAACAATTAAATGGTTTTGAAGTTGGTACCCATTTGAACTCGGGTCTTGTCTTGTCAGTTGTAAGAGGTTTTTCCTTAGGAATCCATTTGTATTTTCCTTTGGGAACACCAATCTTTCTATAATAGCAGTTTCTAACATTGCGACCAATTATGTGGCAATAAAAACATGCATTAGTAGGAGGTTTACTCAGATCAATAAATTTCTTTGAGTTTATCCTATTACTTTTGGCCTTATAACCAATACCTTATCTGTTTATGTCTTTTCCATAAGCTCTTAGCACAACATCTAAATTTTCTTTACCTTGTGTAAATTTTCTAGTGTGCTAGTTAAGTAATCAATTTTTTCAATATGTACTAGACAGTTATCACATTCTTTGTCAAAACATTTTATCTTAGTTTTAACTATCTTTTCTAATATAAAGGCAATTTCTAATTCATTCTTCAATTTATCATTTTCCTCTACCAGATTATTAATTCTATATTCATAATCTTTTCTCTCAGAGGTTAATCGGTTTACCTTGTACTGAAGTCGCATAGCTTCTACATGAATCTCCTGAAACGCATCCAATAACATGTCATACTTGACCTATTGACTCGTTTTCAAATTCTTCATCACTATCATAATCAATATGTGTAGAGCCTGCCATAAAGCATATATTTGACTGCTCCTTAATGTTGCAGTCCTTTTCACTTGAAGATTCAGAATCACTGTTTTCCAAGGCTATGTATCCTTTCTTTTGCTTTTTGCTCTTGTCTTGTGGAACCTTTGTGCTTGCTTTTTGTTTGTTCTTCAAGTCTGGACATTCAGGCTTGATATGTCCTTCTTTTCGACACTCATAACATTGTAGAACATTATTTCATGAATTCTTTCTTCCTCTTAAAGAACATGCATTGTCAGTGGTAGAACTTCTATTTTTCATAAATTGATTAAATTTTCTTACCACCATGTTCATGATTTCTTTGTCCTATAGTTCTGCTTCTAAGTCAGTCTCTGGCTCAGGTTTCTTTGATGCTTTCTTGCTTGTGGCCATAAGGGCAATTGACTTCTTTTCCTCAATTTCTTCTTCCTCTTTCAGCCTTCCAAGTTCGAGTTCATGCTCCTTGAGCTTTCCAAACAGAGTTTCCATATTCATGTTGGTTAAGTCTCTTGATTCTGATATGGCTGTTACTTTTGGTTGCCAGCTCCTATTGAGACTTTTCAGGATCCTGATGTTGATCTCCTCTTTGTCAAACACCTTTCTGAGAGTCATGAGATGATTTACTATGTGTAAATCTTTCTGCACTTCATAAATCGTCTCACCAGCTTTAATCCTGAATATTTTACATTTTTTTGCAAGGGAGTTCTTCCTGGCCCTTTTCACCTCGTCTGTTCCTTCATGCGTCACTTCAAGAACCTCCCACATTTCTTTGGTCGTTTTACATTATGAAATCCTGAAAAATTCATCCATGGTTAGTGCAAACACAATAACATTTCTTGCCTTTACATCATATTGCGCTCTACGGTTTTCATCTTGAGTCCACTCTCTAAAAATTTTCAAAACAGATTTTCAATTTATAACATGTGTGGGCTCATATGGACCGTTTAAAGTTGCATCCCAAACTCTTTTATCCACGGATTCAAGAAAGATTTGCATCCTTATTTTCCATAAGGCATAGTTTTCTCCAACAAATAGTGGTGGTCTATTTGTGGATGCACCTTCACCAAAGGTTTGAGAATTGAGAGTGTCAGAGCGGCTGCAACGGAATGGTTAGCGTGGAATAACAAACCAAGAGGGTTTTTAATATAAACGTGTGCCTTTTAATTTCTACACAAGAGTAAGGTTGAGAGAAATTTGCACAGATGAATTTTATACTGGTTCGGATCTTACAAATCCTACGTGCAGTAGCTTATCTCAAATCAAGATAAATAGTTCACTAAGCACAAAACAATTACAAACTACATTCACAAAGAAACAATTTGTAAAAGTTTAGAAACCACCTCTCTTGATACCACAAGAGATGAACCTGCAGCTCCTTAGGCCTTCACAAAGGATGAAACACCTCCTTTGAATACTTCATGAAGGATGATCCTCTTCCAAACACCTCCTTAGACGCACTAAGGATGAACCGGTTATTTCCCCTGTCACCGTAGTAGCAGCACAGACAAGAGTTTTACAAGCCGAACAAGAACATACACTTCTCAAGAGTTGCTGATGATGGATAAAGAGAGCCTATATATATACTCAAGCAAATACTCTTCCATTCTTCGAAACTGGCCATTTAACGCTTTTAATCAATTAATACAAGTGTTAATCAATTAAAATGAGTACAACGGCTAGTTTTCAAAAGTAGAAAACTCCAACGATTAGTTTTAATGGATTAAAATGAATTTTAATCGATTAGCTAATAGATTAAAATGAATTGTAATCTATTAAAATAGAAAAAGTTAAGTTTTCAGGTTTTACTTGTTTTAATCGATTAATACTAGTTTTACTCGATTAAAACAATGCAATTTTGACTCTTAACATCAATTACAAAGTATGAAAGTACATGGAATCAAACCCAATGGAAATCTAAGTCCTAGACAATAAACTACAATTATTACAAAAGCTTTCCCATTCCTGAGAGTGCTATTTGGGATCCGGTTACACATAGTAAGGATGATGTTCATTGCGTTCTCACATCTAGACTGATAAATTTGCTGCCTAGGTTTTATGGTTCTGCAGGTGAATGCCCACATAAACATTTGGAGAGGTTCCAACACATTTGCTTTGAAATGAAACATCCACATGTCCCGGATGATCGCATTTTCTTAAAGGCATTTCTGCATTTAGTAGAAGAGGCAGCATGAGGATGGCTTTATTATCTTCCCCCAAAATTCAAAGCCAATTGGGAAGATCTCAAGCGTCTGCTTTTGGAAAGATTTCGCCCTTCACAGCTTCAATATCAAGAACCACCATTCCAGAGTACTTGTGTGCCTTCCCTTGTCAAAGAACAACAGCAGTTGCAGTTTCATGAGCCTACCCAAGCAACTCCTCATCTTTCCACTACCTCTGAGCCTACATTGAAGGAGTTGTCGAGACAAATTACTGCTCAGAATATGCAGTTTCAGCAGGAAACCAAAGATCACGTTATGCAATTACAAGAGTTTGAGCAGGAATTTAGATATTCCATTCAGAGTTTGACTGATCATATGAGACAGATGGCCACTCAGCTCAGTGAGGAACAGTCTTATGTTTCAGAGGAATCACCATTTCAGGCTGTTCAGCTTCCAGATGATGTTGATGTCATCGACATAGGAGATGGGGAGCAGAGTCATGAGTCTACTATTGCGCTACCTACTTTCCCATCCTCCTATGCCCCTACTCTTGCACTTGAGGAAACTTAAGAAGATTTGGAGGACCAGGCAGGTATAAGCAGTAATTTTGAGTCAGGTAGACCACTTTCACCTTCCACCACTTTACCAATCTTCAGGGAAGTGGAGGAAAACATACCTCAGATTGATTATGTTGTTGAGGGGTATGTTGATGATTATGATGTTGATGAGCATGCTTTTCATTTCCAGTGTTTGCATGATGAGAAATAACTTTTGCCATCTTGTCTGAATACTTCTTCTTCATGCACTGAACATGAATCTGAGCCTGTAGTTGATATTGTTTCTAAATTTGAAATTGATTCATGTTCTGAGAGTGTATCTACGGTTCAGCCTATTACATTGAGGTTGGGTGTTATACCCCTGCATGTTATTTCTGTGGAACCATATTGCACTAACCATGTTGCAGGAGGTACATATGAATTTGACCAACAAACACCCACAGTGGACAACAAAGGTGCTAACATGCACAAAAGCTTCAACACCAGTTGGCACCAGCTGAACACATTCATCAACAATCACTTCTTCTTAGATCCAACTGTGGAGGACATCTCCCTGCTTGATCAAATTTGGAGGATGAAGCAGTTCTTCCTCAACACTTATTTGCTGACTCCGATAGTGGAAAACATCTCCCTGAAAGTCCAAAATTGGCAACTGCCACCATGATCAAAGGAGTTTTCTTTTCCCTTGTCCTCCTTTTTCCGCTTTTATTGCACTTGTCCATGATCTATTGACTATTTTGATTTCTGATCTGATGATAGTGACACATTGAGGACAATGTATAGTTTAAGTGTGGTCTATTGGGGGAGATTATGATTTTTCGTTGTTAGTTTATGTTTTCTGTGTTAAATTTTTTGTTTTCTAGGTAGTTTTTATTTTGTTTTGTGTACAGTTTTGCATGTTTCTCTTGATTTCTGGACTTTGTTTAGGTTGTGGATGTGTCTTTCACTTCATTGATACTCTGATAGGTTTGAAATCCATGTGTTTCTCTGATTGGAAGATGATTATGATGTTTGAGAGGGTGATTGATTGTGACAGAAATACCCTGCGTGAGAATTTGAGCCACTTGATATTCTTTCTTGTGTGTGATATGTCTCTTGGTTGCTTACACATATACCTTGGCTTGACTCTTTTTGATGATTCTTGATTGATATGCATGTTTGGAAGTGATAAAGGCAATTTTGTTGTTTAGCCTCTCTAGCCAGATGAGCCCACCTTGTTGTGATCCCTTGATAACCCCTTTTCAGCCAGATGAGCCTACCTTGTAGTGAAAAACCATGATTACCTGAACCTTAGGGAATTTTGGAGGTTTGGAATTGTTTTGGGAATAAGTGTGGTCTCTTGAGATATTCAGATGAATTGGTTAGTTGGCTCTTGTTCTGTTTTTGTTAATATGTTATGTATCTTATCTCTTAGATCAGAAAAGAAACAAGATGGAAAAAAAGAGAAAAAAAATACAAAAAAATGAGAAAAAAATTGTGTGAATGATGGAGTCAAGAAGAGGATTGAATTAGAGGTTTTGGGTGTGTTTGAATGTGTTACACTTGTTCCCCATTGCTCCTCTATTCCTTTTGGTTTGTAGCTTCTCATCCATATTTATCCTCCCTTGTCCTTGGCCTCATTACATCCATAAAAGACCTTTTGATTTGAACATGCATATATGTTTTGAGTGTTGATATTAGAGGCTTGCCAAGTCTGTTTGTGCTTGCTTTCTTTAGTGCATTGAGTTGACATTGTTTACCTTAGACACTTGAGAGAAACACTGATAGTGCATCTGTGAGGTTCTTTTACTTTTGATTCACCTCTTGAGATGACTGATCATTTTGCCATGCTTGGGATTGCTTGGATGATTTCTGTGAGTATCTGCTTTCTTTGATTCTGTGTTGGATATTGTCTACTTCCCTTTCTTTGTCCAGGTTTCTTGAGGACTGTGTAATTTTGTTTGTTTGTTTCCTTTTGAGTCTTTGTTTTCTATGTCCTGAGTCGGTGTCACTTCCCTGATGTCCTTTGTTCTGTTCCCTGATTAGCGTGTTGATTTTTCCCAGGAGTGTAAAAGACAAAGTGTGGTCTATTTTGATGAATGAATATTTTCATGATTTCACTTAGTTTACTTTGATGAGTGAATATTTAATTAGGGAAGTGTGTTTAATTGTCCAGTATTTTTCCGTTTTTCTTAATTGTGCTTAATTTGACCGGAAATTCTAATTTTAATTAATTTGAATATTTTGAGCTAATTATTTGCATTATTCATTGTAGGAAAATTATTTGATAATATTTTGAGACATTAGGGGAGCCATCACCAACAACGTGATACATCTTTTATCACAATCAAGTTTTGCTTTGAGAAATGAGGAAACTGTGATATTGATTTTTGGGAAAAACATGCACTGATTTCATCTGCACGCACTAATTTCTATGCCAAAAAGGACTGTGCATACAAGCAAAAATAGAGGTGCAGATTGTGACGTTCCAAGGTGGGCTGGACTTCACGTTTTTCATCCAACACTCCACGTATAAAAGCTTTTCATTTTGAGCAGCTTAAATTGGAAAAAAAAGAAGGAGGCTGATTTCATTTGGGCTTGGAGACGTGTCACGGCCTGGAAGCACCATGATAGCAGGGAGAAAAAAACACATGGCCTGCACTCATGAATATATACATCCAGTCGTGCCATACACAAGTAAAGCAGAACACCACGGAGCAGCTCCAAAAAGCAATTCACATTCATGATCCAACAAGCAAATCCAGCAAAAGAGGAAACATCTTCATTTTAAGCAGCAGCATTTCACGTTAATGCGCAAGCTGGAATGTTGGTTTGCAATTGGAAACACACGGCCAAGAGAAGAAGAGGTCCAACACGTGGAAGGGGTTCCAAAAAGCAAGGTGTTGAATTTAATTGAATTGGAACCAGATTCACATTGGAAGCAAGTCCAGCAGCTTGGAGAAGTCACGGTCCAGAAGCCCACTAGCTTGCATACACGGTCCAAGTAGCTTAATGAAGGGTAACCTGGTTGCATCCAATAGAAGCAGCAACCCGTTGCTTCATTAATTGGAGAGGGCTTCAACAAACACATCAGCTGCTTGAATAAATCCACAAGCAAGTCCAGCAAACGGCCCCATTTTGGAACGTCCAACACATCACAACCCATGTGTGCATCTGCTTACTGTCTTCAACGCTTCAGCAGCTGGGAGGTGCATACAGAAAACTCCTACATGGACAAAGGCTGCAGCTGGATCCAATAGAGGCATAGATAGACACGCAACCCTAGGGAGATTCCTAGGACAGTCGCCACACACTTTTTATTAAGCACTTGGCTGGAACGTTTCTAGTAGGACTCTCAGCTGGAAGGATTCACTTTGGTTTGACAATGGCTAGATTGAAAAACACACTTTATTATTCTCAAGCGGGAATTTCGTTTTCAATTTCAAAGAACTTTTTACATTGAAATTTTCTAATGCATCTACTGTCTAGTCGCACACCCATTTAGTTTTTGGTTTTAAACGTTGTTAGAGGAGCGTGCGGTGGCTCACATCTTAGAGAGGGAATTACTTTGTTCATTCATATCTGTTGCTGCTTCTAAAGTTCATGGTTTTTTTTCTTTTCTTTCATTTTCTACAATTTCGTTTTATTATGTATTCTGCAATGAATTTGGTTTTCCACTTGTGATGTTTAAGGTTCCTTGTGCTCATGTAATTCCAGTTCTTTTTTGAAGTTCATTTTATAATTCTTTGCTTGATTTTATCTTAGTTTTCTAAAAGAAAAAAATCTTACGTGATTCATTTTGCTGGAGCTTGAATTTACTTTTTTTTGCTTTAAAACAGAATGCGCTGATTTTCATTTAGCATTTAGCAATTAGTGTAGGATGCATTGATTGGATTTTAAGAAGGAGCAACATGCTGGATATTTAATTTTGTAAGTGTTGCATGGTGATTTTTATTTGGAGAAAAAGTGTGGTTCACGTCCAGCGGAGGAGAAAATTTTTTTCAATTTTAGGGAAGCACACAGCTGATTTTTTTTGGAGAAGTTTTATACCATTTTCTTCTAGAATGAAGTAGCTTAGTGATTTTATTTTTAATGTCATGCGTTTTTCTTTTTGCTATTCCCGCTTTAATGTTTACCTCATTTATTAGCTTATGCAATTCAATAGTGTTCTATGTTTTATGAGTTGCCTTCCAATTAGTTCATGCATCTTGTTTTAGGACCGCTTAGTTTACTTTTTTTTTCGTTCACCATGTTGTCTATGATGTTCAGTTTATCCTTTATGTTCACTTTAATGTTGTCTATTCCGTTCGATTATGTTAATTTAGTTGAGATGTTAGCTTAGGTTAGGCGGGTTGGTCATTAGCGATATTATATTACTTCCTTGAGATTTCTGGATTGTAATTGTAATTTGCCACTCTGACTTGGTTAATTATCAAATCTGTTTTTGCACTTGCAATTGGGTATACACTTAGTTGCCCAGTTGGTGTTGCGTCTTCTCTTAGTTGATGAAACTGCATGGTGTAAATTGGATTTGATGTTGACATTGTGTTCGCTTAGTTCACTTCTATGAAAGCATGTTTAGCCTTCACTTAGTTGGTTAACTGTGTTGGATTAGAGGTTTGAGTCGGCTTTATTTTGTTGATCAGTGATAGGAAGCATTGTAATTAAGTGAATGACCAACCATTTTCAGTCTGTCTTTGAACTAGTTTTTACATCTGTGTTTGCATATCTGTTTGCATTCGTGTCTTAATTTAGTTCTTTTGCATTCAAAAAACCTCACAAAACCCACCTACTTCGTATCTGACTTAATTCTTGAACCGCAAAATTGGTCCTTGAGAGACTACCTAGGAGTCATTTCCTAGCTATACTGCATTTCTAATTGCACATTAAATTTGTGTGGGTTGCGACAACCCATAAAAAATGTTTAAAGCTTATTATTCTTCTCTAATGCTCTTTTCCTTCATAAGTTGTGTTTTTACTCAGATTATTACCAAAAGCTTTAATTCAAAGGAGTTTTTGATCATCATCAAAAAGGGGGAGAATGTTAGGAAAATGGTGAAGATGAAGTTTTGATGATGCCCAAATCAAGTCAAGATATATCAAGATTCATGAAGATCCTTTGAAGAATTATTTTTGTTAATAAAAGCTTTTGTAATAATTGTAGCTTGATGTTTAGGACTTAGATTTGTAATATGTTTTGATTCTTGTACCATCATATTTTATATTTGTTATTCAGAATAAAAAATGCACGGTTTTAATCGATTAAACCAAGTTATAATCGATTAAAAAGTTATAGGTGCTGAAAATACAACTAGCAAGGGAATAATCGATTAATTCCTTTTTTTAATCGATTAGTTAATCGATTAATCCTTAGAATAATCGATTAAAACTAGCCGTTGGAGTTTTCTAGTTTTTGAAAACTAGCTGTTGTACTCATTTAATCGATTAATAGTAATATTAATCGATTAAAAGCGTTAAAAGGCCAGTTACGAAGAATGGAAGAGTTTTTTGCTGAGTTTATAAATAGGCTCTCTTTATCCATCATCAGCAACTCTTCCCTTGTGCTAAAACACCCAGAACTCTTTGAGAAGTGTGTGCTCTTACTCAGCTAAGGAAACTCTTGTCTGTGGTGCTGGTACATTGCTACTATGATGACGGAGGAATAGCTGGTTCATCCTTGGTGCGTCTGAGGAGGTGTATGGAAGAGGATCATCCTTCGTGAAGTATTGAAGGAGGTGTTTCATCCTTCGTGAAGTATTTGGAGAGGTGTCTCATCCTTTGTGAAGATTCAAAGGAGGTGCAGGTTCATCTCTTGTGGTATCAAGAGAGGTGGTTTCTAAACTTTTACAAATTGTTTCTTTGTGAATGTAGTTTGTAATTGTTTTGTGCTTAGTGAACTGTTTATCTTGATTTGAGATAAGCGACTGGACGTAGGATTGGTAAGATCCGAACCAGTATAAAATTCATCTGTGCAAATTTCTCTCAACCTTACTCTTTTATTTATATTTATTATTTGCATAGTAAGATAAATTGGGAAGAAATTAAAAGGCACACGTTTAAATTTAACACCCCTCTTGATTTGTTATTCCACGCTAATCATTCCGCTACAGCCGCTCTGACAATTGGTTGCTTTGTACTAGATGAATCAATGCAGGGTTCATCACCATATTGGTTGTGTTATCCCTTGGCATGGCTATACTGGTGAAGTGAAACGGGCCCACAACATTTGATGCATCACCAAGGGTGCGTCTGGGAGGAGGTTGCTCAGCTGCCATCTCTTCTGAGTTTTACTCGGGTGAGGGTTGTAACAATCTCTCAGGAGAAGGAAACAATTCTCTAGATGGTCGTCTGACTCTCCTTCCCGTCCTGTCTGATAGTCCTTCAAGAAGCGATTGCTGGTTTTTCTTACTTCTACTATGAATGTTTTTCTACATGCACAAGAAACAAATACCCTAGAAGCACTTTTATATAAAAAAAATAAAAAAATTAAAACAAGAACAAAATATATACAAAGAAGTTAAATTTAATCAATTTACACTACTTGAAAAGTTAAACCACGAGTCCCCGACAACGGCGCCAAAAACTTGTTAAACCCCTAGCAAGTGTACCAAATCGTTATCAAGTAATATATAAACGGTAAGTCCGAGTATCGTCTCCCAAAGGACTCTTAGGCCTTATCTTTCATGTAAATTGATCTTATAAGACTTGAAAAAGAAATAATTTTGTGGTTGTATGCAAAACGAAAATAAACATGCAAATGCAAGTGATTCAATTGGCAAAGAAAAGATATGAATTAATGTAGTTGTTGGGGTTTAGAATTTCATCTTATCCGCCCTCTTATATATACTTTTCTTATTTAATTCGCTTTATTATCTAATTGTCATGCAAACTTTCTTTGCCTACCCTAAAGCCGATCTCTCGGCGAAAAGCGCCGAACACTAACTACTAGTTTACTATCTCTAGTTTCCATGAGTAATTCGCAATGTATATATCACAGAAGCAAAATACAATTGATCGTTCTACCCCTATCTCTAGGCAGTATTGCTTAATCAAGGAATTCCCTATCAGTTCATGACTTCCCCGTACGTCTTCGTATCGATAAAGGCAAATATCTTCTTACCGAACGAGTTAAATGATAAAAGCATTGAGCATAGATAACCAACCCAACAATTGATAATATAAGCATGTGAACAAAATAATAAATCCAATATAAGAGAGTTTCAAAAGATTACATTGTTCCCAAACAACAAAGGGTTTAGCTCACCATGGACATGGTGTAACTAGATGGAATTAAATGAAAGAATGGAAGAGTAAACCCTAGATTTGATAAATTGGAGCCTAAGCATCCAAGAAACCGTCTCCAAGGAGTGTAGAAATGCTCTGGACGTCTCCGCTTGCCAAAAGAATCCTTTGAAGATCGCACTGTGGCTATTTATAACACATAAAAGTAACAGAATTTAAGTCCAAGCCCAGCATTCCACCGCTGAGCGCCTGATTTGACCGCCCAGTGGTTTCCCTCTAATCGCCTGACCGCTCAGCGGTCCATCCCACCGCTCAGGGATTTGCCTCTAATCGCTTGGACGCTCAGCGGCACCGCTTGAGCGAGAGGCAGTGGCTGCTCCCTCGAGTCTGGCGCTCAACGCTGGAAAATAGCGTTGAGCGGTGACTTTGACTCTTCTTTTCTTCCTTTTTCTCCTTCTTTGTTGAGTCTAAGTCCTCCCTACTTCACTTCCATCTTCAATTCTCATCAAAACCCTGCAAAACAAACATAATATCTCTACAAACAACTTTTGACTATCATGTGACTCAACAAACTGTTTTACTTTATTCTAAGCTCATTCTAAGCCATAAAGGGTGTGTTTTGATATCAAATTTAAGTATAAAAATAACAGTTTTTAAATCGTTATCACGACCCAGGTTCGGTTTTGGGTTGAAATGCCATAAGAGATGCAAAAGACGCAATTTTTTCTTACGAAGAAGCTAGCAAAGGGAGGAAGTGCTACTACGCTACCCAAAGACACGAGGAAACCAACACCAAAACACAACGAATACTCACTAGACGTCGGTTAATGCCATATCCGACATCTATTGTGCCCTTAGAAGTCGGTTAGTGCCATGTCTGACGTCTTTATAGTGCCCTTAGATGTCAGTTAATTCCGTGTCCAACATCTTTATAGACATCGGGCATAGCACTAATCGAAGTCTATAAAGACATTAGGCATGCAGGGATAAAAGCTGAAAATAATTCAAATCACAAATAATAACCCCATTGAATAACGGAGTTAGTTACTCTTAGATATTATGAGCACTAGTAAAGGGATAAAAGTTGTAAATATTGGTGATGATGAGTGTCTCTATGCTCAAGAATGTGCCTTTGTTGTCTCGCCCTTAGTTTAGTTCCCTATTCTCTAAAAGATTGAAAGTGTGATGCATTCTATTATTTTTCAAACGTGTATGTCATTAGGATAGCTTCCGTTGTTGGGAAACTAGACCCTTCTCATTGGGCAAATTGGTCATGCTTACTGGGTAAATTATGGTGCATTGATTGGGCCTGGAATCTATACTCAAATGAATTGTAAATGATATTCCTTGATATATATATTCATCTTCCGATATTCCCATATCTTTGAAATATTCTTCAAATCTTTTGAGATTGACTTACTCTAAAAAATATTTCACAAATAAAATCCATGCCATGCCAAAATATTTCAACATCATATGCATCCTTAATAGCATGCCATATTGACGAGGATTTAAATAACATATATTTTTTATATTTAAACTTAATAAATTGAATATGCATGAGTTTAGTCCAATCTTTTTGCCATAAGAAAACTCCTAAGTTAAACGTAGTAGATAGTCTTTATATTGTAATTGAATATTGGTAACCTTCAAACCACCATTAAGCTTACAACTACATAAGATAAACTGTTTAATTGTGAGCAATCCCTATCTTTATGTATCTTCGTCCAAATAAAATTTTGAATTCATTATTCTACCTTAAGAATTAGCTTAATAAGCCATTTGTAAATCTAGAAGGTATAAGAAAATAAGAAAATAAGCCAACAATTAATTAACAAATTTACTAAATGGGTTTTTCCTATCATACTAAGGTACTTCCATTTCCAAGAAGCAAGTTTATTACGAATCATATTAACCAAATGTTAAAAGGCTCGATCCTTAGGAACCCCTAAAAAAATTGGTACACCCAAATATATAAAAGGAAAATTCATACCCTTACGCAAAATTTCCTCGATAAAACAATAAAGAGAAAGAGAGGATTCTCCTATCTATCCGCTCTACCACAATAGAAGTAATAAGTAAAATCACTAGTAACTCGGATAGAAAGATAAACAAATTACAAAGCCAAATCTAATTAACAAATACGAAGAATCCACATCAAATCCTTCATGAAACTAAAACAACGCAACACTTTAATTAAGAAATGCCTAACAAACTTTATTCTCATTCTCATTTATCATATAATAAACAATATAGTCTATAAAAATTACATTTTGTACGATGTTCTCATGGTTAATGGAAAGGCTTATGTTAAAACACAAAGTCTAGATCAATAAAAAGAGAGAAGAAAATAATTTTATATTCTGATTGCTTAAAAATAAACATTCAGTGTCAACTACGAATTCATGAAATTTGTTGGAATAGTTTGAAGATCAAATTAATATTACACTCAACTGAAATCACACTTTCAGACATGTTCTTCTTACATGATAATTACTATGAAATGTAGTCTTACATTGAAAAGTTAAACACGTATATTTACAAAGGATCAATAAAAGTTTGTGTTATTCTTTGAATTCGCATTTCATCTAAAAGATAGAAAAGCTCATTCTGTAATCTTCTTTAAACAAAAATCTGTGTTATGAGCATCTTTAGCTTTTTCAAGAGAAACCTCCAACCATTCAACAGTGCTCAATATATTCTCACTTTTCAGCAACTCTCAGACACTTAACATCCTTATCTTATTCTCCTTTTAAATTTCCATCCGAGGTTGGAAATTACTAATAAATGAAACGGGGGAATCCTACGTTGACATCTTTCACAGCAAAACTATCCCCATTTCTAAATAATCCCAAATCATCATCCTGTCATTCATAAACAAAAAAAGGCTTCTGTTAGAAATTAGAATCATTTTGAAATCAAAGATATACAGCACTCATTCATATATGTTAAGCTTGACATGTTTTATAATCTCCATTTTCATATATGTTTTTGACAGAAAAATTGTGAAACAGTACTTAATATGTGTATCACTAAAAAATGAAATTTTCAGTAAACGAATTGTTTTTTAATTTGAAAAAGTAAATAAAACAAAACAGTGAAAGAAGTGGAGGATCTAATTAATGAAATGATTATATATACGATACCTTTGGTAAACTTCCTTGATTTGATTGTGAGATAATCTCATTTCAAAAATTTATGTCTGCGTCTTCCCCGTCTTCTTCATTCTGCATGCTGCTGTCCATTTCTCCAAACTCTAAATATTCAGAGACAACTAAAACTATTATTTTCTTGCTGATTAAAATTCCATAACTTTGATGAGAAACTCTTTCAAGCTCCGCTTTATATAGATAGAATAAAGGAGATTATAGTTCATTCAAAGAGAATTAATCTTAATTTTTTCAGTAATTTTCGTTTCAAAAATATAGAATAAGAAAAGTAATAAATGAATGCATTTGATTAATAAATAATGTCATTAATGTAATAAATTAATGCATGCGTCATAATATTTATGCAATATCATTAAATATGTTACTCCAAATTAATGTATATATTAATGTAACATAAATAACCTTAATTCATTTATTTATTTATTTGTGTAAATATCAAAATATGTATACATTCTATTTATTATATAATTAGTTTAAACACAAGCGCTTTGTGCATTTTTTAAATATTTACAAATTTATAAATTTTAAATATAGTATTTAGAATGAAAAAATTAAATAAACACAATATATATATATATATATATATAGTTATAAATATATATTTATAAATATAACTATGGATAAAATAAATTTTAGTTATAAGTATTATTGTGTTAAAGCTGTCAAAACGGGTAACCCGGCCCGGCCCACCGCGGGTTGGTCACTTAGTGAGCCAACTCAACCCGGCTCATTTATTAGCGAGCCAGAAAAACTTGAACCCGGCCCGACCCACCACGGGTTGGTGGGTGAACGGATTGGCTCACTAGCTCATTTAATTACATTTTTTTAAAATAAAAAAGAAATACAAACTTTCTGTAATTTAAATTTAAACAAATTTCACTCCCAAAAAATTATTTCAAAATAATAATGAAAAGTACAATATAATCCAAATTCATAGAGATATAAAAAAAGAACCAGTACTCAACAACATCAACAAAAAATTAATAGTTTAATTTGTAACATAATTTCCCAAATTCAAAGATATAAAAAACAAATTGTTCAAATAATGTATATTCAAATTGTTTAAATAAAATGAATAAACTCTGATACAAGCGAACAGTAAAAAAAAATCATTCCATGTCTTCAAATCTCCCACAACAAAAAACAAATTCGCAAACCCCTATTTTGTCATTATAGGGTTTTTGAAAAAAAAAAGAAAGAGAAGTGAGAAAACAAAAATGTGGAGAAAAGACAAGAAAAATGAAGGGTGTTTTACCTGAATAATTTTAGTGAAGTGAGAGTGAGAGCACTGTCAAATTAGAGCAAGTACTGTGAAAGTGATTTGTGAGAGCAGAGGTTACTTTTTTGGTATACACAGTGAGTGAAGAGAGTCTTTTATTTTTTAGGGTTTCATAAATAAAATAATAAATTAAAAAAATAAAATTAGGTAGGTGGGTTGGTGGGCCAACCCGGCTCAGCACGGATTCAACCCGCATGAGCCGGGTTGAAATCTGACCCGCTGGGTTGTATTTTTCAAACTCAACCCGGCCTGAACCCGTGACGGGCCGGTCCGAACCCGTGACGGGCCAGGTTGGCCCGCGGGTTGTGACCCATTTTGACGGCTCTAGTTTAAACACAAGCTTTTTATGCATTTTTTAAATATTTACAAATTATTAAATTTTAAATATAGTATTTAGAATGAAAAAATTAAATAAACATAATATATATATATATATATAGCTATAAATATATATAGTTATAAATATAACTATTGATAAAATAAATTTTAGTTATAAGTATTATTGTGTTAGAGCTGTCAAAACGGGTAACCCGGCCCGACCCACCACGGGTTGGTCACTTAGTGAGCCAACCCAACCCGGCTCATTTATTAGCGAGCTAGAAAAACTTAAACCCGGCCCAACCCACCACGGGTTGGTGGGTAAACGGGTTGGCTCCCTAGCTCATTTAATTACATTTTTTAAATAAAAAAATACAAACTTTCTCTAATTTAAATTTAAACAAATTTCACTCCTAAAAAATTATGTTAAAGACAATTGAAAATAATAATAAAAAGTATAATATAATCCAAATTCAAAGATATAAAAAAAGAACCAGTACTCAACAAAAAATTAATAGTTTAATTTGTAAATAATTTCCCAAATTCAAAGATATCAAAAGCAGCTTGTTCAAATGTATACTCAAATTGTTTAAATAAAATGAACAAACTCTGATACAAGCATGTCAGAACAGGAAAAAAAATATTCCATGTCTTCAAGTCTCCCACAATATAAAAGAAATTCGCAAACCCCTATTTTTGTCATTATAGGGAAGAAAAAAGGAAGAGTGTTTTAGCTGTTACTTGAATAATTTTAGTGAAGTGAGAGTAAGAGCACCGTCAAATGAGAGCAAGTACTGTGAGATTGATTTGTGAGAGCAGAGGTTACTTTTTTGGTATACACAGCGAGTGAAGAGAGTATTTTATTTTTTAGGGTTTCATAAATAAAATAATAAATTTAAAAAATAAAATTAGGTAGGTGGGTTGGTGGGCCAACCCGGTTCACCAAGGGTTTAACCCGCATGAGCCGTGTCTAAATGAGCCGGGTTGAAATCTGACCCGCATATAGGTGGGTTGTATTTCTCAAACCCAACCCGACCCAAACCTGTGACGGGCCGGGTTGGCCCGCGTGTTTGACCCATTTTGACGGCTCCATATTGTGTAAAGAATTATTTTTTATTAAAATTATTTAAATTTGAAAAAATAATTCTTAAAGTGATAATGTAAAACTCCAAAAAATGGTATTTTAGGAGTGGTGGTAGCCCAAAAATAGTGAGACTTGGTTATTTTAATATTAAATGGTTTTATTATAAATAGTTTAGTTATAAACGAGTTTCATTATTTTAAAACGTATCATCTCTCTAGAAACCATTTTTCTAGAGTTCTCTACCTTCTTTGTAAATTATCTTACTTCTTGATCATTTGTTTGATGACCATGAAGTTCCTATGATCTAGAGTTATATCCCATTTTTTCTTTAATCATCTGTTTATTATCCAGCTTAAGAAATTCTTTTCGCGTGTATCAATTGTCTTTACCTCTTGACTTTCTGTAAATTTGTGGTCCTAAAGGTGTATGTTCTAAGAGCTCTGTATCTTCAGTGTAAGGTAAGGGAAGCTAGAAGTTCATCTTTAATTGATGTTTGTGATGTAAGTTTGGTGTTCTTATGTATGTTGACTTGATAAGATGGTGATTTTTGTTTTTTTGACTAGTACTAGTTCAACTAAATGTGTGTATTTCTTCATTTAACAATGAAATTCTAGTGTGATGCATTTTGGATGATATTGTGATGATGATTTGCATGTAGACATGTTGTACTAATGATTGAAATGTGCATTTCAAAGATTGTGATGTAATGAGTTGAAGTCTTTTGAGTTTTGGTAGTTGAAATTGCAGTTTTTGATAAACCATTTAATGAGATAGAGTTGGAGTATGAAATATGTCATTTGCAGGTCTAGTTATGTGTTATTTGGGACTTATTGGTGCCTTGAGTTGATAAAATCAGATAAGGAATAGAGGAAGAGTCAAAGTTATGATTTTAAGAAGGTTATAAGTCCATTTTAGGGGTTTCAAATAGGTGAAATCTAACGGAAGGGAGTATGAACTGAAATAAACTTTTGGGTCTGTCTTTGGGGTGATTTACAATTGTCTTGGAGTGGTGAGAATGGTATAAAACATATATAAGAGTAGTTAATGGTTCAAAAGTAAAGTTTAACTTGGTTTTGGGGTAAACTTAGCGGTTGTGACAAGTGATATTTTGAATCAAGTGTTCTGGGTTAATTGTGATGATTGGTAGGTTGTTATTAAGTCCATTATGACTTGTTCAAGCTATTAGTTGCAGAAATTGGGTGTTGCAAGTCATAAATTCAGTTTGGTATGGTTTAAGGTAGTAAGTTGGTTTGAGGTAGTCATTTGGAGTTAGGAATTAGATATCAGATGTTACAGGGTGTTTAGAAGGTCCTTGGAACCATTCAAAGTTGTGGGGGGAAAGGTTATGAAGTGATCCAAAAAGAGTATGAGCTTATTAATAATGTCTGAGTGCTCCTTCAGAGCGTTGGGCCCAAGTTTCTAGAGGTCATGGCTTTGAGCGGCAACTTTGGGTTTGATGCATTGTTGATGATTCTATGATGAATGCTTTAAAGTTTAATATGATAGTATGTCATGTGTGAATGAAGGATATGTATATATAACTATGAGAGGGTTGTGATGATGATGAATATGTGGTTGATTACTTGTATGGTATTGATGGACGTAATTCCATGACTCGTGGAGAGGTTTTATAGTGGTGCTTGTGCTATTGTTGTATGAATATATAAAGCTTGGAACTAGTGGTTTATCCCGATACTCTAATGATCATTCATTCTCACATAGAGAGGAGTGAGTCATATGGTGAGAGTAATATGAGGTTTCTGTCTATTGGCTTTGATCATGATTATAAGTAACTGAAATAGACTAACTTTGTATAGTAGCTTGATTTCAGCCAGTTTTATTACCATTACACGAATTATCATATTATGTCACCAAGACGAATTATAATTAATATAAATCATCACTATAAAATATGTTCGTGTACTACTATAGTGAGCTTCGTGAACTTTGAGGTGAACATCCGCGAAGCTATTTCTATTCTAGTTTTGTAAATTTTGCTTAATTGCCTTTAACTTTTGTGAAAAAAGGAAAAAATAGGACAACCAACCAATGCTTTATTCAAGAAAGATGTTCTCAAATTTATTGGTATGAATATCAAATTAACATTACATTCAAAACAGAAATCACACTTTAAGACTTTTTCTTCTTATTAATTACATGATTATTACTATGAAATATGGTATCATATTGAAAAGTTAAAATCACACGTATATATAATTTATCAATAAATGTTTCTCTTATTCTCCTTTAATCCTTTACATCGTATATCTCTCTACAGTTTTAAATGAATCCGCATTTCACCCAACAGATGAAGAGCTCATGCTTTTAATTAAGCAAATGTTTTTGGAGAAGTTCGTCTTTGAAATATTCTCTCATTTCTTGTTGTTCATCTTTCAGCATGGAGCTGCTGATATTGGTGAAATGGCATAAAGAATCCGGAAAATTAATGTACATGAGACAATTAATATACATGAGACCATTAAGTCAAGTCTCGTCCAAACTCCTCCGCCATCTCTTTATGATTTCCTAAACGACAATGCTGATATCAAAGATTAGTTTCACATGTTTATCATCATAACGAAAAATCACAAACAAAGAAAATTTTGAAAAACAAAATTTAATGTATAGGTCAGGGGAAAAAAAGGAGATAAAAGGGTGTAAATTGAAAATGAAAAGAACTTCTCCATCTCTTCTGACATGCCACGACAGAAGACTGAAATTCAGAAGAAAAAAAAGGTTTGGAATGAGTTTGAATATGTGAAAAAGCACTCAAAATATGTATACTAAAAAGATACAAACAGTTTTTTTAATTTGAATAGCTAAATAAAACACAGGAATGAAAAAAAGGCGTGGATCTAATTAATGAAACACATATATAAAGAGTACCTTTGGTATACTTCCTTGATTTGATTTTGAGATAATCTCATAACTCTTTGTAAAGTTTATGTCTCCGCCTTCCTCGTCTTCTTCGTCATTGTGCACGCTGCTGTCCATTTCTCTAAACTCTAAATATTCAGAGACAACTAAAAACTATTATTCTGTTATTGATTAAAATTTGATAACTTTGTTGTGAAACTCCATTCAAAACTTTGTTGTGAAACTCTATGAAACCGGGGGTTCTGGAGTATCGTCTTCACATTTTGGAAAGCACACTCACACTCCTCATCCCACTTACCTGAATTGTCTTTCTTCAGCTTGCGGAGTACCGGACGTATCCGCTCGGCTATCTTGGGAATAAAACGTGATAAAGCCGTTAGCCGGCCGACCAACTGCTGCACTTCTTTGAGGGTGGTCGGGCTCTTCATGTTGATTATAGCGTCGCATTTGTCTGGGTTAGCCTCGATTCCCCGCGACGTCAACATGAATCCTAGGAATTTTCCGGCCGGTACCCCAAAAGTACACTTGACCGGGTTAAGACGCATCCCGTACTTCCTGATCTACTTGAAAGCCTCCTCAAAATCCCGTACATGCGCCTCTCGGTCCGCCGAACGCACTACCATATCGTCTATGTACACGTCCATGCACCGGCCAATCTGGTTGGCAAAGATTCTGTCCATTAAGCGCTGGTAAGTGGCCCCAGCATTTTTCAGCCCGAAAGGCATAACCTCATAGCAGTAGCTAGCTTTTTCGGTGATGAAGGCCGTCTTTTCCCAGTCCGGGGGATACATCGGTATTTGGTTATACCTTAAGTACGCGTCTAAGAAGCTCAGAATTTTATGACCGGACGCCCCGTCGACCAGGGCGTCGACACTAGGCAGCAGGTGAGAGTCCTTTGGGCAGGCCTTTTTGAGGTCGGTGTAATCTGTACACACTCTCCACTTGTCGTTCGACTTTTTGACCATCACGACGTTGGCCAACCACGTGGTGTAGGTCACTTCGCGGATGAGTCCCGCTTCTCTCAGTTTCCCGACCTCTTCCTCGATCGCTCTTCTCTTCTCTTCCCCCAGTCGTCACTTCTTTTGGGATACTGGCCGCGCTTCCTTGAACAAAGCCAGCTTATGAGAGACCACCGAGGGATGGATCCCCGACATGTCGGCTGCCGTCCAGGCCCACAAATCTCTATTGCGCCAAAGGATGCTTCTGAGCCGCCTCTCTACCTCCTCTCCTAAACCGTTGGCTATCGTTGCTGTCTAGGTTGCGTCCTTTCCTATGACCATGGGTTGCCACCTCGGACCGGCTGACCTTCCTCCTTTCCTCCTTAGGGTACAACTTGAGTCCGGCCATATAACACTCTCTGGTCGTCTTCTGGTCGGCCCTTACTGTATGTATGGTTCCCCGATGACCGGGGCACTTCAAGGTCAGTGGGGAGTCGACACAAAGGCTCCGAAAGCATTTAAACAGGACCGTTTGAGGAGGACGTTGTACGATGTGTTTGCCTCTACCAGCAAATACCTCACCCTCCTCTCGTCTCCCTCCCGGCCGGTACCCAGCCGTGTGCGCAAGTCGACGTACCCCCTTGTATCTACCCTTTCTCCGGCGAATCCAACGATTTGTTCATTATACGGTACTATTAAGTCCTCATAAATGTCCATTTGCTGGAAAGGCTTCTAGTAAAGGATGTTGACCAAGCTCCCTTGGTCGATGAGCACCTTGCCGACTCCGTACCGTGCGATCTCGGCGGTGATCACCATCGGATCGTCCTGCTCGAGGGCAGGTGCGTGAAAGTCATCATCCGTAAAGGTGATGGGTGGCATCGTCCGCTTCGGGGTGTCAACGGCATGAACAGACCAGAACGCCCGGACGTGCCTTTTGCGCGCGTTACAGGATGAGCCTCCTCCAGCGAATCCTCCCGAGATTGTGTTAATCATCCCTCTCAAGGGACGGTCGTCTTCTCCTCTGCAACTCCGACTCCGCCTCCGGTTGTCCCGAGGGTACTCCTGTCGACGATACCGGACGTCCCGATTGTGAGCAGCTCTTCTACCCTCCGTCCTTCGAGGACTCGCCCTCCTAGGACTTCTGTCCCTGACGGGTGATCGATCTGGTCGATAGGTTTTAACGTATTTCAACAGTCGCCCGGCGCGAATCAACCCTTCAATCTTATCCTTCAGGGTAACACAATCCTCTGTGTCATGACCCAAATTCTGGTGGTATAACCAGTGTTTGGTTCCATCTGCATTAGGCGGCGTAGGCCGCTTCTGCGGTGCCTGCAACAGTTGCGTGCTCAACGCCTCGTGGAAAATCTGAGCCCGAGAAGCATTCAAAGTTGTATACTGCTGGAAACGAGGCCCTCGGGGTCCGTACCGAGGTCTCGGGCTCCCGGCTCGATGAGTTTGATTCTCCGCTTTCTTCCCCTCACTTTTCCCCCCCTTAGCCTCCTGAAGCTCCTTTCGATAACTCTGCTTCATGTCCTCTACCCTAATCTCATCTGCCGCCCTTTCACGCAGCTCTTCCATCGTCTTGGGTGGTGTCCGGCACACACTTTCTTTGAAGGGACCGGGTCTCAAGGCCGACATGATATGCTGCAGAGCAAGTTCCAGGGTAAGGCCTTTCACCCTCCGGACGGTTTTTTGGTACCGGTCCATGAAGGTTTTCAGTGGTTCCTCCTTACCCTGCTTGAGGTTCATCAAATCAACAACCGTAATATCCCTAGCGATACATGCAGCAAACTGTTTCTTAAACATATCCTCCAACCCCTTGAAATTGGCTATACAACCGTTCGGTAACGCGTTGAACCATTCCAAAGCTTCCCTTTCCAAGGAGAGGGAAAATGCCCGACACCAGATAGCATCGCAGCCAGTGCGGAAAGACATGGCGTTAGTAAAGGATTTGACATGGGCGTCCGGGTTGGTGGTGCCGTCGTACATTTTGAACTGAGGCGGAACGAATTGTTCAGAGATGTGAATATCCATTATGGCCTGAGCGAAAGGAACGGGAACGGTCGGTCCTTCCACCCTTATCGACAACACCTTCTCCTCCTTTTCGCCACTCGCCTTCTCTCGCTTTTGACCCTCCTGGGTCGGGGCACTACTATGCTCTTCTCCCTCGTTCACCACTGTCTTCTCTCGCCCTTGTTCCCCTGCGCTTTCATCATCCCGAGCAGTGATGGCTCTGGTGATGTGCGCTGCACACTCCGCTCTAACAGTCGCCATCTCTTCTTCGTGTCGTTTCTGTATCTCCTCCAATCATCTCTCCAACACCCTAATCATCTCTCCCTGCTCGTCAGCGTTTGTGTTTCTCGTGGTCACCATTGGTATTTAGCCTCCGGCCCCACGGTGGGCGCCAAAATGTTTCGGTAGTGGATCCGGTCACACTCACCTACACATTTACTTCTCAGTCCTACAAGTCGTCCGGTCACCTACACCTTCTTTCCAACCTTCATTCCGTCCGTCTCTAGCGTCTTTCCTCCAGTAGCGGTCGGTCGGCTACCTGCCAAAGATACTCCGACGCTCAAGTTAGAATTAAGTCTGTTCGGTTACTCGGTTCTTAGTATTAAATGCAATTCAATTCAAGTCACCTACCTCTTACTGTTGACCTCTATATATAGTGTCAGTTTTGGGCCCGAGTTTAAGGCTTTTCTAATCAAAGCCCAAGAATACTTTAATCAGGGCCCAAAACCTGTTAAACTCCTACTAAAATTAACTTACCTCAGAATCTCTCGGACGTGGCCGGTCGGCCATTTCGGTCTTCGATTATTCTTAATGCCAGCCGACCACAAATCGACCCAACCACAGATCGGCCTGTTGCCCAGTTTTTCTTCCAATTGGCCTATGGCCGAGCCGGGTGACCAGTACAATTACTGATACACAGTTGGGAATGATATATTTTCTTAATAATCTATTGTCTATTAACTAAGTGTTTATTTGATTTTGTGATATGTTTAATTTTATGACAGTAGTTGATACGAGAGTAGGTTAAGATAAAAGTTGCAAAATTATATATACGTTAAAGTAAGTATGTATTAATATTTTACACAGATGAATATGTAAATTAAGTTTATTTATGTTACATTGATATATGTATTGATTTCGTGGGATATGTTAATGATATTACATTAATAATATATCGCCTACATTAATTTATTAATCAATGTATTACAATAATGACAAAATTTAATAATTAAATGTATAGATCAATTACTTTTTCTTACTTTAAATACATATTTAATACAAAAATTATATGAGGACTTTTAAGGAAAGACACCAAGAGACGTGAATAAGTCCATTTAAAATATCAAGACATCACTTATAATTCGAAACCTATATTAAAACTAGAGCTGTCAAAATGGGTAACCTGCCTCGACCAAGCCCGGCTCATCACAGGTTGGTCACTTGGTGATCAAACCCAACCCGGCTCATTCGTTAGCGAGTCAGAAAAATTCGAACCCGGTTCGACTCACCATGGGTTGGTGGGTAAACAGGTTGGCTCACTGACCTACTTAATTACATTTTTTTTAAATAAAAAAAATTACAAAGTTTCTATAATTCAAATGTAAACAAATTTCACTCCCAAATTTCACTCTCAGATATGGATGTTTAATTAATTTTGAAAACATGAAACTTAAATAATTTTTTCAAGAAAAAAAATAACAAATATTTTTTTATAAAATTAAAATTAAATTTTAATAAAATAAAATTAGGTAGATAAGTTAGTGGACCAACCAGGCCCACCACGAGTTCAACCCACATGAGCCGGTTTTAAATAAGTCGGGTTGAAATGCTCTTTTAACTGGCTCATCTCTTTTTTCTTCATCTATATAAAGGGCAGACTCGTTGAGTTTTCTAATTGAAACAGTCGAACTTTAACCATTGACAAAAATAATTTTTGAATATTTCATAGGAATTATTATCATGTAAGAAGAAAAAGTTTGAAAGTGTTCTTTCAGTTTTGAATATAATATTAATTATGGTGAGAAGATTACACAATCAGCATTTTTTTCTCTTTCGGACGAAAGGCTAATTCAAAAAATTGCAGGGATATGGATAATAAGAGAAACATGTATTAATGGTTTGTAAAAATACATGTAATCTTAACCTCTCAATGTAATGCTACATTTCAAAGTAATTATCATTTAAGACGAAGAAAATGTTTCAGTGTATGATTTGAGTTATGAATGTAATATTAATTGTTATTGGTTTTGTTTGTATCCCATTAACTAGATTACTCAATGAGAAAGCCAAGATCTATAAGCTGATTTTGAGAACTATGGTTGGGTTCAAAGTTCGTATCTTATGGTATTTTGTAAATGCACTTAGTAAAATGTCTCCACCTTAACGTTCTGGAGCATTTGTTCATGTTACCAACAAATTTCACTCGTTATCGGTGGATATATATTGGTAGTTTGTAATATAAAATTCTTATGTAGTAAATTCAAGAAAATATGATTGAGCAACTAAAGATGATTTTGAGAAAAAAAATACCCATGTTCGACGCCATAAGGATGTGAACAAATCTAACTAGGGTGTGAGGTCACGGATGATTACATTGTTACTTTGATAATATGTTTTGAATTAGGATATGATCATGGGTCAAGAAGGCTGGGTTAAGAATATTATATGATTTTTATATTGTTTACTTTTTATTGTAATTATAAGGTTCATTGTTTGTGTTAGTTTATTCTTATTTGATATTTAGTTATACAAATAAAAAAATATGTAAAATTGTGATATAGAATAAGTCAAACAATTAAAATAAAAAAAAGCAATAGTTACATATATATATATATATATATATATTTATTTATTTATTGATATTATTGTGTATATGGATTGATAAAAAATGTTACATTAATATATGTATTAATTTCATGTAGTATATTTAATGATATTTTATATTCATTAATTTATTACATTAATGACATTATCTAATAACTAAATGCACACATTAATTACTTTTTCCTATTTTAAATTTATTTAAAACGAATGTTGCCAAAAAAAATTAATATTAATCCTCTTTCATTGAACTATTCATCCTTTTTTTTATCTATATAAGGCAGAGATTCGTAGAGTTTTCTCATTGAACTTTAATCAATGAGAAAAATAATAGGTTTGGTTGTGAAAGATGAAGACGAGGAAGAAGGAGACATAAACTTTTTAAAGAGTGATGAGATTATCTCAAAATCAAATCAAGGAAGTATACCAAAGGTAGTGTTTTGATTAAGAAAAGCCTCTTTTTTTTCATTGTTGTATTTTATTTAGTTAATCTTTGAATTGAAACTAATTGTATTTTCAAACACAAACCTTTATTATGAATTACAGCATTGTCTTTTGGGACATCATAATGAGTTGGTGGAGGTGTTTACATGGACTTGACTTAATTGTCTCGTCTTCTTTCCCCCATTTCTTGAGCTCCACTCTCATAGATGAAGCTGTTCATACACGAAAACAGAGATTATTTTCAACACTGTTGATTGCTTTGACACATCTCAGGTATTATTTTTGTTCAAAGAATTTATGGTGTGAGAAGATTACAGAATGATCTCTTTTATCTTTCGGATGAAATGCGAATTCAAACAAATTACAGAGCTATTGATGACAAGGATTATAGGAGAATAAGAGAATCATTTATTGATAATTTGTAAATATACGTGTCATTTTAACTTTTCAATGTAATACTATATTTCATAGTGATTATTATGAAATTAAGAAAAAGAAAAAGTCTGAAAGTGTGATTTCAGTTATGAATGTAATATTAATTTGATCTTGAAACAATACTCCAACAAGTTTGATATAAATTAACGTTGAGGACACTCAATGTTTATATTACGTATATGTGACACTATTTATTTAGTATCATTATATTAAGAAATTCGTGTACTGTAACGAAGAATATATATATACGATTTTGTATATCTCCAATATGACTAATTCACCTTTTTTCTCACTCTAATTGAGCAATCAAGCAGTATCAATATCTTGTCACCACAAATTTGAAAATACAACGAACCAAAAATGCATATAGACTATGCACACTAATCGGAGTATTTCTCGACCTATACGATCCATATATGTAACATCATTCTTTATTGAACTGATCTCATCGGTCAAGTAAGCAAATCCAACCCTTATTCACAAAACCATCTTAAATCCCAAAATCCCAAATCGTGAGATTTATAGGATGAACCACCTCATGAACACAAGTCACGGTAAAAAATAAACCATCATAGTAACGTTAATCTTGTGTCACCATAAACATGAAAACACGACGAATCAGAAACACATCTTTACCATACAGAGGAGGAGCACTTGCATCAAAACACAAATCAGAACATTTCACAACCTAGATGTCCTGTTTATTAAACCGTCAGCCCCATAAGCAACTCTTATGTGAAGGACAGGTCAAGTAAACAACAGTTCGTTCAAACATTCTCAACGTCTATAATCTAACATTAACAATTTAAATAACATCATTAAAAAAAAGACCAAATTAAAAATAAATTATGAAATTTTAAATCACATTAAAAGGTCGAAAAAAAAGAAATTAATAAAAATAGAGATCAAAAGAGAATTTAAACCTAATAATAACAAGAATAAATATTTAGTATTCATCAAAAATTTAATAAATAAAAAATAACATATTCTAATTTTAATTTAGTTTGTACCGGTTAGACAATGATAATGACACTATTTAGAAAAATAAAATGTTTTTCATATAATATTTCTAATTTTAATAAAATATAATATACTAAAAAATGCAATGGATGGTCGAGACATGTATAGATGAAAGAATGAGAAAGATAAATATGATTGAAGGAGATGATGAGAAAAGTATTTACGAGGGATATGTGTATGAATGAAGTAAATAAGTATAGATGAACGTAGATAAAAATTATGAACATAGATAAAGAAGATGAGTTTCGGTGAAAATGATGAACGTGAGAAGATTTATGAGTGGGTATGGAAAATATTTATATATAAAGCGACATATGAGAAGATTTGTTCATATTTAAATTTAAACTTTTAGATTAAAATAATTTATAACTTTTTTTCGTAGTCATAAAAATGCACAAATTCATAACATATAAATATTGAGAAAATTAAAATTAGTGTTCACTTAATTTATACTAATTTAAATAAATATAAATATTAAGTAAATAATATTAGTTTAAATTAGGCTGATGATAACTCTATTTTCAATTTTCAATTTTTCTTTTAGTTAGTATAATCTATGCTAGTCTATGATTAACTGGATTCTTTTACTTATTAAAAAAGGTTAAAAAGATACAGTTTCGCCTTAAAGCTAGCTAACTCAAGTCTATTAGCATTTAACTTTAAGCGAATTCTATTAACCTTTTTAAGTTGATACTAAAACTAATATAAATATTTATTTATTAAAAAGTTAAATATAATTAGTGTTGAATTAGATTTATAAATAAATTCTATCAATGATTAAACCATTTAAGAAAACTATTTTTTAAATTTAAAAAAAAAAAATTGGATCGCATTAGTCTACTCTATTACTATTTCACTGACACTAATAATATGTGGAAGCTATGAAATGTTTTCTTGGATTGTATTTATAAAGTTACCAAAACCACCTGGTCATTTTCTTAAAATTGTTGTCATAGAATTTGCATAATATACATTAACTTAGTGTGCAAAGTAGTTTTTAGTGAAGTTGACCTTAAAACTTTCAAAAGAAATTATTTTTTAGGCAAAACAATATTCTTCAATTTTGTCATCGAAAATACACAGGAAAAGATTTGAACAGAAATCAAGAACAATTCTGTCCTGGCCCCGCGGCGTTTATGACAATGACGACCTCACTAATGATCTCTCTTATACAAATGCCTAATCATAGTATGCACTTATACCTTCTCATTTTAGCCTCGTATGCAACTTTAACTTTTTATTTTTTATTCACAAAGAAATATATTGATTGTGGAATATTGAGTGCTCTAACTGTTTTAGAAAGAATATATACAGATTTTTTTATTATACTACCAGAGCTGATTACCGAAGGATTATTAAGGCCTTCAGTAAATTTGAGATATTGAAGGATCTAGTGACGGTCATATAAGATGGTGATTACCGAAGGCTTTTGCCTTTCGGTATTGGGCAGCGAATTTACCAAAGGCTTTTGTCTGTCGGTATAGACACTAGTAAAAAATTGACTATTTACAGCGCACATAATACCACGGTTCACCAGGAACCGCAGTATAATACTGCGCGGTGGCATTTTCGAAATTAAAACCAACTTATAGGCCGCAGTTGACCCAAGAACCGCGGCCTATTCCTCGGTCAGACATCTGCCCTTGAAGCCACATCACAAAAACAATAAATTATTGGGTAATATATCGCGGTTCTGTTAGCAACCGCGGCATATTCACCTGCAACGTTCTGACATTTACCAATATTCAACACTGCAATAAATTTGCAGGAGAATAGGCCGCGGTTGCCAGCAAAACTGCGGCATATTCCCCTGGTAACGTTCTGACTTTTCAAAATATTTATCATTGCAATAAATTTGCAGCGTAATAGGCCGCGGTTGCTAGCAGAACTGTGACATATTCCCCTGGTAACGTTCTAACTTTTCAAAATATTTATTATTGCAATAAATTTGCAGCAGAATAGGCCGCGGTTCTACTAGCAACCGCGATATACTCCCTTGGTAATGTTCTGACTTTTCAAAATATTTATTATTGTAATAAATTTGAAGCAGAATAGGCCGCGGTTCTACTAACAACCGCAGCATAAAGGTTTTTGCATATTTCAAAATTGCCATTTCATTTGAATTTTTTTTTCACAAGAATAGGCCGTAGTTCCCGGTTTAACCGCGACATATTGGTGGATATGACAGCGGTTTGCAATTGAACCGCGGTAGTATAGATTAATTAGGTTAAAAAAACTTTTGAACAATTTCGTCTTCCATGCGAAACAGTTTCTGAAAACCAAACCCTCGAAGCTTTCTTGTCTCCGTCAGCCTCCGCCGTTCTTCTGCGAAATTTCCTCCCTCTGGTGCGCCATTCCTCCGTCCGCCGCGTTCTCTGCCGCACCGCTGCTTCTCTGCCGCCAAGAGCTTTCTCTTCTTCTCCGATCAGCGTTTCATCAAGTCCGCCGCAGAGCACTTTCGTTTTCTCCGCTGCGCCGCTGAACACCATCATTTTCGACAATACGCCGCTTCTCTGAAAACTCCGTCGCACCCATTCTCTGAAATCTCCGCCGCGCCTAGTGGAACGAACTCTTCTGCGAGGAATCATCTCCTCTCCGTTTTGATCATCAGATTTTTTCAACTCTACGGTAATCAACCATTCAATTTCTTTTAAATACTAATGCTTTATTTAAACCTTAGTTTAGATCTTGAGAAAATAGGTTATGATTGAAAATACGGGTCACTGCCACTGCATAATAATCAGGAGCACAATATCATTTGGATCTTTCTGTGAAGGGTAGTGTTTTTGGTTTGTGTTATGTGGTATCACACGCTGACGCATGAGAGGCGGAGAGGTTTTGGACTTCTAGTTTCTCAATTCATAGATTCATAGCACGGTAGAGAGAAGAGGAAAAAGAGAAAGAGAGAAGATAAGCCAGAGAAAAGGAAATTATCATTGATTGATACACAAAGTACAGAAAAGGAGAGAGATATATAAAGAGAAGGATAACTACAAGAGCGGGTCATGCAACCCAACCAAGTGGTTATAACAAGTGTACCAGTGTACCGGTCGGTAGCTACGAAAAGGATACCAAGCGGTAACAGGTGAACCAGTGTACCGGTCGGTAGCTACGAAAAGGATACCAAACGGTAACAGGTGAACCAGTGTACCGGACGGTAGCTACATAAAAAGATGTCGAGCGGTAACCATTAATTGTTATCATCAATAACCAAAATTGGGATCTTCTAGTTTCTTGAAATGTTTATGTTCCCAATTTTAACTATATAGTATATTGTAAATAATTTTGTAAAAGTTTAAAATACATATTATTTATTGCAACAAACCGTGAATGCAACTATATTTAATTTGTTTGGTACATACCGAACAAAACTACTACCCAAGGAATAATTTAAATTAATTAATTCGTTTTTTTATTCCAAAAACATATATTTACAAACAGCTTTTATTAAGTTAGGAACTAAGGTAGCTGCACTACTATACTATGGTGAAATGAAAAGACAAATAAATAAAAACACATTTTTTTTTTTGTGATAGGTGTTTCCTCTCCGCATAGGATTTAATTATAGGAAAAGTATCCTCCAAAAATATTATTTATCTTTTTATTACTTCTACATTGTCATCTAGATTTTCACTTTGTTATATAATTAATAATTTAAATTAATTAATTCGTTTTTTTTATTCAAGGTGTATTAATTCCTTTACTTCATGTACAATAGATTGTACTTATTTGTCACATTAGTCATAAGATTTTTCTTTTGCTAAATTTCGCAACTTAACTATGGAAGAGAGCACAATTAATGAACTTGAATTTTTCGTTGGACCTTTTTATATTGTCTTTTAGTTATACTTTCAAAATAAAGTCATTTTGATATATTATTTATTTAATCTAAAAGAATATTGTTTTATAAATATTTTTTTGTGTGTAGGTATTGTGATATTGCTGCGTTCCAAAACTCGGATAGTCGTATTTTTTCTGTTGTTGGCTCCTTTTTCACGCTCTCAGGTTCCTATTACTGTGTTTATTAAACATTCTTTTGTAAATTTATAATTTTTTGTATGTTGAATATATGTAATTATGTGTGATTGAATGTTTGAATTGATCAATTCAATGCTTATTGATTGTATGATTGAATTGATTGTATGATTGAATTTATAATTTTATATAGATCATTTGAATTGATCATTTGAATGCTTATTATTAATTGTATGATTGTATGACTGAATTGATTGTATGATTGAATTGATTTAATATGTAACATGTATATAGTTGTAATTTTGTAATATTTAGGAATGGATCGAAATTGGATTAATTTACCACGCATCAGTGCTGAGTACGAGAGAGGTGTAGAGGAATTTATACAATTTGCGCAACGTAATGAGGGTATAAGTGATGATGAAGTGAAGTTTAGATGTCCTTGTGTGAACTGTTTGAATGGGAGAAAGTTGAACGCAACCCAAATTAGAGAACATCTTATCTGTGATGGTTTCCTAAGATGCTATACAACATGGATATGGCACGACGAAGAAATAGAATCTCCGACTGACTCGCAAACTGAAAATGTTACTGATTCCACCATGGAAGAAGATCGACCAGATGAAGACAAATTAGAGGACATGATCCGCGATGTTGGCGCAGAAAATTTTGCCAAAGCTCATGTGTATGAGACGATGTCGACTGATACGGAAACACCTTTGTATGTCGGTTCAACTAAGTTCACACGTTTGTCAGCTATCTTAAGGCTCATGAATTTGAAGGCGAGCAATGGATGAACTGATAAGAGTTTTACAGAATTGTTGACGTTGTTGAATGAAATGCTGCCAGATGGAAATACACGTTGGATGAACAATCTCTAGTTGACGACGATGTACATGCAATTTGGTCAGATCATGATGAGGGAATATACATATGATGAATCCATATCTTTATGTATGAATTTTCAATTTCTGTATAAGTAAATCCTGTTGTTACATAAGTCTTTTATTAATATTTCACGTTGGATCATGTTGGATATTACATAAGTCTTTTAGTAATATTTCATGTTGTTATTTATGTTGACAGATATATGGCTGATCATCCACATTCTGCAGGGGATGAGGCTCCCCCTTCCAGATCCACTAGGGGACCCACCAAGATGAAACAACTTTTGATTAGAAAGAACCGTGGTGAAAAAACACTGGTGAATGTTAACGTGATCACGGGTGTGGCAACTGGCCCCTATGCAGATGACTTCCGATCATACCTTGGAGTAGTGGCACGTGAAAAGATTAATATTCTTAGTCCATCTTTTGACCATGTGTCCGAGGTTGATCGGAACATTATATGGAACGATATATTGGTAAGTTATTTATGTCATTTCAATTAGAGTTTGTTTATTTTGATAATTTTGTATTGATACAACTTTATTATGTTTTTTTCAGCTGACATTTGAGATTCCAAATGTCGCAACACTTAGAAATAAGTGTTTGTCAACTGTTGTTGAAAACTTCAGAAATTTAAAAGTAAGTTGACATCAAGATATATATTTGGAAGCCATAAAAATAAGTCTCCATTTACAACATATAAGTTCGTTGATGAGGAGACTTGGCAGCTTTTTGTACAGAGTCGGAAAATAGAGGAATGGCAGGTTAGTATAGTTGATATTATTCAATTCATCATTAGCAAATGTATATCATATGAACTAATTAATTAAATATATGTCACAGGCAAAAAGAAGCAAAGCACAACAAACAAGTGCTCAAAACAAAAACCCCCACCTATTATCTCGTGGTAGGTATAAGAAGCTTGAGGAGAAAATCATCAAGAAAAAGGCAGATGCTAAACCACCATCTCAGGGTGATAGCCCCCCTTAGCCTCCTTCTCCACCTTCTCGACATAAGAAATGGAAGTTGGCTCGTTTGAAACGATCGGGCACCTACTCTTCTGACACTGCACGTGAAATTTCTAAAAGAATTGTAAGTTACCATTGTTCGTAAAATAATAATAATTTCATTATACATACTACATTGAACTTTTTAAAGAATAATGGTTGTTTTGTAATGTTACAGGACTCCTTGGTTGAGCAGAGCTCCCAAGGTCAATTCACTCCAGAGGGTCGCCAGGATATTCTTATCGCTGCGATTGGACGACCTGAGCACCATGGACCTGTACGTGTTGCTGGTCCTGGAGTAGGAATTCGAGATTATTTTGGGAGCTCTTCTCATCAGCCTTCATATGCATACAACGAAGAACAAAGAGAAAGGCTGACACAAGAGATCACAAAAAAGGTTCGAGCCGACCTTATGGACGAGATCACAAACAAGGTTAGATCAGAGCTCAGGGCTGAATTGTTTAGTGAGTTCAGCTCCATGTTCCTGGAGCAGTTTGAGACCTATGGCATGCGCCCGATGCCATCTCCTGTACAGGAGCAGGAACATGTTGTGCATCCCACAAGTAAACTTAATAAACATTTATGTGCAATTATTTCTATCTTTTGTATAATCTAACATTTACTCTGACAGGGAGAAGCGGGAAAGGAAGTTGTTCAGCACCAACCGTCCCAGGGGATGACATGCACGATGCTAGTCCATGTCTGCTATACATTTTAGACGATACCGAGACGGTCCTGGTAGCTCGTGGAACAGTGTTTAAGGTAGCGACTATTGTTCATGGTATGGAGCTATCAGAGGATGAGGTGAAGGTCTCAGTGGACGAAATGATCATACCAGATACCGAAGTTCCTCTGCCCATAGATGAGATTTTCACTATGGCACATGCATTCCAAACTTTTATCGCTTGGCCTAAACATTTGGTTAGTTCAGTTTCTGACCCCCCGGTATGGAATTCTACTTTAGACTTCTCAATTTTAAAGTTTACATGTTATTGATGTCAAAACTTATCTTATTTTTCCATGTAACAACAAACGCAAGCACAGGAGAAGATTCCTCTATCTGAGGACGATCCTCTTGGTTCATAGCATCTACTTGTTGACATCCTTGAAGATAAGCCTTTGGAGGTTGAATATGATGTTAATGTATTTGGGACAAGCTCTGAGGTCCCATTATACCTTCATAGCCAAGATGTCAGAGAGCTTGCGTCGGGAACACAAGAGTTGAATATTTCAATTATTCAGCTATGGATGACGTAAGTCTATGAGCAATTATTTATATAGAAAATTGATTTGTATATCAAGTATCCTTATATCAAAGTTAATTTTTTATTTCAGGTATATGTCTGGGGTCAGTTACAAGTTGGGGCGCTCTAATGATTATGGATTCATTGATCCCCAATCCATTCATGAATCAAATGATTTTGATCAGATCAACACAAATTTGATAAGAAGTTTTGCAAGCTGCAAGAAAATATATTTTTTGCCTTATATATCCGGGTAAGTGAACTTTGTTAACATAATAAAGTTCCATATGTGATTTTAATATATAATAGTTAAGTTATTATGAATTTCAGGCGCCATTGATAGCTTCTTGTTATGTCTATACAGGAGAGTTATGCTTTGTGGTTCTGATCATTGCACAGGCCTCCTCCCACACATCTCAGACAAGAAATTGATTGGTAAGAACCTCAATGTTTAGACTTTCTTTATTATATAAATGAATGCTAAAACATTTTTTTATATATAGTTCTATTCCAGCAAGTATGATGATGGTTGGGAGATCAATTTTTAACAGTAGAAAAATTGCATGGATTTCTCTCAAGGTTTGACATATGCTAAAGCCATACTTTCTTATAGTTGTTTTGTTTAAATGTTTTTCACACTAGTAAAAAATTGCCTTTTTACAGCGCACATTATGCCACGGTTCACCAGAAACCGCAGCATAATGCTGCACGGTGGCAGTTCTGTAAATAAATTGAACTTATATGCCGCGGTTGTGTGGGGAACCGCGGCATATACCCAAGTCAACCAACCCCTTTGATTCCACGTCAGAAAAAAATATTTAATGACAGGGGAATATGCCGCGGTTGGGTGGGGAACCGCGGCCTATTCCCCTTGCCACCTACTGACAGGACCCCTGCAATAAAGTGACAGGGGGAATATGTCACGGTTCCCCACCCAACCGCGGCATATTCCCCCTGTCAATTTATTGCAGGTGCTGACTGATGGGAATTTCAGCAGTTTGCAAGGGGAATATGCCGCGGTTCTCTGACCAACCGCGGCATATTCCCCCTGCCACCTGCTGTCTTTCCCCAAAAGGCAGTTGGGAGGCAGTTGGGGGAATTCTGAACGTTGGGGAATAGGCCGCGATTCCCCACCCAACCGCGGCATATTCCCTAATCTGAGTAACTTTTAAAATTTTCAGAGGATATGCCGCGGTTGGGCGCTGAACCGCGGCATATCAGTTAAAAAAATTTTCAAAACTGCCATTATGGATTTTTTTTTTAAATGAATAGGCCGCGGTTAAGTAGAGAACCGCGGCCTATGGCCTCTTTATGCCGCGGTTAAGTGTAGAACCGCGGCAGATTCTTTTCTGAAGGTTAAAAAACAATGAACAGTTTTCATCTTCTTCCACGCGATTCTGTAATTTTCTCTCTGCCTCCACGCGAAAACAGCAAGTTGCGCCTTCCACCGTGGTGCCTCCTTTTGCCTTGCGCCATCTTCGTCTTCGTCTTCGTCTTTGCCTCCACCGTTCCTCCACCGTGGTGCCTCCACCGTTCCTCCACGCCTGCAACTTCGCCTCAACCTCGCCGCCACCGTTCTTCCACCAGTGTCGCCGCCGCAAGTCCGACGTGGTCGTCCCTGCCCGTTGCTGCCATCGCCTCCACTGTGCTGTCCATCACGGTAAGTTAATCAAACTATTGTATTTGATTATTGTATTTGATATATGAGTTTGTTTAACATCAAATGTTTAGTAGTGATTGAGTAAAATTTTTGATTTTGCTTGACATAACCTTTGGATTTTATGGTTTTATTAATTTGAATTTGGAAAATTCTGTTGTAATTTGGTTAGTGATTGTGATAGTTGGATTTTTGTTAGAATTTTTTGTATTACAAACATTTAAATGCAAAATACAAAAATTTGTTAATTTTAGTACACACCATCAAATACATAATTTGTTAGAGTTATACACCAAATTAGAAGAACCATTTTGACCGAGGCATATATAATTTTAAGAAGAATTTTAACTTTGTTGGAAATAAAATTATATAGGTATAAAACTATATAGGTATAAAATTAATTGTATGATTGTATGGCTGAGTTGATTGAATTTATAATTTTATATACAAAATTGTATAATTGTAATTTCGTCAAATTTAGGAATATGGATCGAAATTGGATTAATTTACCACGTATTAGTGCTGAGTACGAGAGAGGTGTAGAGGAATTTATACAATTTGCGCAACGTAATGAGGGGAGAAGTGACGATGAAGTGAAGTTTAGATGTCCTTGTATAAACTGTTTGAATGGGAGAAAGTTGAACGCAACTCAAATTAGAGAACATCTTATCTGTGATGGTTTCCTAAGATGCTATACAACATGGATATGGCACGGCGAAGAAATACACTTTCCGATTGACTCGCAAACTGAAAATGTTACAAATTCCACCATGGAAGAAGATCAACCGGATGAAGACAAATTAGAGGACATGATCCGCGATGTTGGCGCAGAAAATTTTGCCAAAGCTCATGTGTATGAGACGATGTCGACTGATGCCGAAACACCTTTGTATGTCGGTTCAACTAAGTTCACACGTTTGTCAGCCGTGTTAAGGCTCATGAATTTGAAGGCGAGCAATGGATGGACTGATAAGAGCTTTACAGAATTGTTGACGTTGTTGAATGAAATGCTGCCAGATGGAAATACACTGCCCACTCGTAATTATGATGCGAAGAAAATTCTTTGTCCAATGGGTATGGAGTATAAAAGGATACATGCTTGTCCGAATGACTGCATTTATATAGGAAAGAGTTTGAATTCTTGACAAAGTGTCCAAAATGTGGCTTATCACGATACAAGTCAAAAAACAATAGTGAAGATGATGGTCAGATTGAAAAAAATGGATCTGCATTGAAAGTAGTTTGGTACCTTCCAATAGTTCCCAGACTTAAGCGTTTGTTTGCGAATCCCAAAGATGCTAAAAACCTTAGATGGCATGCAGATGAGAGAAAAATTGACGGGCTGCTTCGTCATCCAGCTGATTCACAACAATGGAAAAATGTTGATCGACAATTCCCCGAATTTGGTAAAGAGTGTAGAAATCTTAGGCTTGGTTTAACCACTGATGGAATGAACCCATTTGGTAATCTGAGTACCAATCACAGTTGTTGGCTAGTTATATTGATAATTTACAACTTATCTCCTGCATTGTGCATGAAGAGGAAGTACATGATGTTGTCTATGATGATATCTGGTCCAAAGCAGCCTGGGAATGACATAGATGTTTATCTAAGCCCACTAGTTGAAGACTTGAAGGTTTTGTGGGTTGATGGGGTTGAAATATTTGATGTATTTGCTTCAGAGACTTTTATGATGCCTGCAATGTTATTTTGCACCATTAATGACTTTCCTGCTTATGGTAATTTGTCAGGATACAGTGTCAAGGGTCATAAAGCGTGTCCTATATGTGAAGAAAACACTGCAGCTCATCAATTGAAACATGGAAGAAAGACGGTGTATCTGCGTCATCGGAGATTTCTAAAACGTAATCATCCATATCGAAAGTTAAAAAAAGCATTCAATGGAGATCAAGAGAGGGACGAAGCACCAAATCCACTTACTGGCCTTCAAGTTCTTGAAAAAGTTAATAAAATACATCATGTATTTGGGAAAACATCCAAGAAGTCATCTGTAACGACCCCTTGGAAGAAGAAATCAATATTCTTTGATCTTCCATATTGGTAAAAGTTAGATGTTCGACATTGCATAGATGTGATGCATGTAGAAAAGAATGTGTGTGATAGCTTGATTGGTACACTACTCAACATTCAGGGAAAGACAAAAGATGGAGTGAATGCTCGTTTGGATTTGGTTGACATGAATATCCGAGAAGAGTTGGCACCCAAGGAGGTTGGTAAACGTACTTATTTGCCCCCTGCATGTTACACAATGTGTAGACAAGAGAAGATAAGTTTTTGTGTTTGTTTAAAGAGTATCAAAGTACCACAAGGATACTCTTCAAATATCAAGAGTTTAGTGTCGATGCAGGACTTAAAGCTTGTTGGCATGAAGTCTCACGATTGTCACGTCTTAATGCAACAGTTGTTACCGGTGGCTATTCGTGGAATTTTGCCCAAAAATGTTAGGCACACCATAAACAGGTTGTGTTCATTTTTCTCGTCAATATGTAGTAAAGCCATCGATCCTACAAAGTTGGATGAACTTCAAGGCGAGATTGTTATCATCTTGTGTCAACTAGAGATGTTTTTCCCTCCATCGTTTTTTGACATCATGGTACATTTACTTGTTCATTTGGTTAGAGAAATCAAGTTGTGCGGACCGGTATACTTAAGATGGATGTATCCTATTGAGCGTTATATGAAGATTTTGAAAGGGTACGTTAAAAATCCATATCGTCCTGAAGGTTCGATGATTGAAAGGTATATTGCTGAAGAAAGTATCAAGTTTTGTTCAGATTACATGACATCAACGAATCCAATAGGAGTTCCTCGCACATCATGGTTGAATAAATTTTCTACAAGTAAAAGCATCCGAGGTGTGAATGTGGTGACAAAAGATCGCGATGAATTGTTGCAAGCGCATCTTTATATATTGAACAACACAGATGAGGTGATCCCTTTTTTGGAAGCACACAAAGCCATTGTTAAGAATAAAAATCCAAGACAATCAGAGAAATGGCAATTGATGGAGCATAACAAAACATTTATGTCTTGGTTCAAATCTGAAATTGACAAAGAGCCACATCCTTCTGAAACTTTATTGTGGCTTGCAAATGGTTTGAAGTTTGATGTCGTGTGTTGTCAAGGTTATGAAGTCAATAATTGCACATTCTATACGAAGAAATTGGATGATAAAAGTACAGTACAAAATAGTGGAGTCAGTTTAGAAGCTGAGTCACTTCAATTTTCCACATCAAAAGATCAATCTCCTGTACTTGGATCAATGAGATATTATGGTATAATAGAAGAGATATGGGAGGTTGATTACACCAAGTTTTTTGTTCCATTGTTTAAATGTAAGTGGTTTGACAATAAGAGTGGTGTGAAACTAGATGAATCGGGTATGACACTAGTTGATTTTCGAAAGGTGGGTTACCGAGATGAACCGTTTATCATGGTACATCAAGCATCGCAGCTTTTTTATGTCAAAGATCCTGCGTCTGACCATTGGTATGTTGCTCTTCAAGGCCAAAAACTTATTGAAGTTAACGAAGACAATCTGATTAATATTCATATTCCTGACAACCATTCCTTTCAAAGTACAACAAATTTGGATGACCAATCTCTAGTTGACGACGATGTACATGCAATTCGGTCAGATCATGATGAGGGAATATACATATGATGAATCCATATCTTTATGTATGAATTTCTATGATTACTATTACATGTTTTGTTAATTTATATGATATTACATAAGTCTTTTATTAATATTTAATGTTGTTATTTATTTTGACAGATATATGGCTGATCATTCACAGTCTTCAGGGGATGAGGCTCCCCCAACCAGATCCACTAGAGGACCCACTAGGATGAAACAACTATTGCTCAGGAAACAAAGTGGTGAAAGAACTCCGGTGAACGTGAATGTCACCACGGGTGTGGCAACTAGCCGCTATGCAGATGACTTCCGATCATACCTTGGAGTGGTGGCACGTGATAAAATTAGCATTCTCATTCCATCTTTTGATCATGTGTCCGAGGTTGATCGGAACGTTATTTGGAACGATATGTTGGCAAGTTAATTAATAGCATTTGAATTAAAATTTGTTTATATTGATAATTTGTACTAATACAACTTTATTATGTTTATTTCAGGTGACTTTTGACATTCCAAATGTCGCAACACTTAGAAATAAGTGTTTGTCAACTGTTGCAGAAAATTTCAGAAACTTTAAAAGCAAGTTGACATCAAGATACATCTATGGACACCTTAAACATAAGACTCCATGTAGTACATATAAGTCCATTGATGAGGAGACTTGGCGGCTTTTTAAAGAGAGTCGGTTGTCAAAGGAATGACAGGTTAGTATAGTTGATATTATTCAATTCCTCATTAACAAATATATATCATATGAACTAATTAATTCATGTGTGTGTGACAGGCAATTAGAAGCAAAGCACAAGGAACAAGTGCTCATAACAAAAACCCCCACCTATTATCTCGTGGTGGGTATAGGAAGCTTGAGGAGAAACTCCTCAAGCAAAAGGCAGATGCTAGACCACCATCTCAGGGTGGTAGCCCTCCTCAGCCTCCTTCTCCACCGTCTAGACATGAGAAATGGAAGTTGGCCCGTATGCGACCATCGGGCACCTACTCTTCCGACACTGCACGAGAGATTTATGAAAGAATTGTAAGTTATCACTCTTCCTAAAATAATAAGTATTCTCATTATACATACTACATTAAACTATTTTAAGAATAATGGTGTTTTGTAATGTTACAGGACGCCTTGGTTGAGCAGAGCTCCCAAGGCCAATTCACTCCAGAGGGTCGCCAGGATATTCTTGCTACTGCGATTGGACGACCTGAGCACCCTGGACGTGTACGTGCTGCAGGTTCTGGAGTAGGAATTAAAGATTATTTTGGGAGCTCTTCTCGTCAGCGTTCATATTCATACAGCGATACACAATGGATGATAGAAGAGATCACAAAAAAGGACCGAGAAGACCTTAGAGAGGAGATCAGGGCCGAGGTTAGATCAGAGATGAGGGCTGAATTCCAAAGCATGTTCCAGGAGCAGTTTCAGAACATGCGCGCGGTGCCATCTCCTATAGAGGAACATGTTATCCCTGCCCCCCCACAGGTAAACCTAATAAACATTTATGTGCAATTATTTCTATCTTTTGTATAATCTAACATTTACTCTAACAGGAAGAAGCGGGAAAGGAAGTTGTTCCGCACCAGCCATCCCAGAGGATGACATGGACGATGGTAGTCCATGTCTGCTATACATTTTAGATGATACTGAGATGGTGCTGGTAGCTCGAGGAACAGAGTTTAGGACAACGACTGTATGAGGATGAGGTGAAGGTCTCAGTGGATGAAATGATCATACCAGATGCCATGGTTCCTCTGTCCACGGAAGAGATTTTCACTGTGGAACAAGCATATAAGTTGTTTATCAGTTGGCCTAAATTTTTGGTTAAACCAGTTTCTGACCCCTCGGTATGAAATTCTTCTTTACACTTCTCAATTTTAAAGGTTTTTAATGCTCTATATTACTTATCTTATCTTTTCATGTAACAACAGATGCAGACGCAGGCACAGGAGAAGATTCCTCTATCTGAGGAAGATCCTCTTGCTTCATTGCATCCACTTGCTGACATCCTTGATGATAAGCCTTTGGAGGTTGAGTATGATGCTAATGTATTTGGGAGAGGCTCTGAGGTCCCAATATACCTTCATAGCCAAGATGTCCGTGAGCTTGCGTCGGGAACGCAAGAGTTGAATATTTCAATTATTCAGCTATGGATCATGTAAGTCTATGAGCAATTATTTATATATAAAATTGATTTATATATCAAGTATCCTTATATCAAAGTTAATTTTTGATTTCAGGTATATGTCTGGGGTCAGTAACAAGTTGGGGCGTTCAGATGATTATGGATTCATTGATCCCCAATTAATTCATGAATCAAATGATTTTGAGTAGATCAACATGAATCTGATAAGAAGTTTTGCAAGCCGCAAGAAAATATACTTGTTGCCTTATATATCCGGGTAAGTGAACTTTGTTAACATAATAAAGTTCCATATGTGATTTTAATATTTAATAGTTACGTTATTATGAATTTCAGGCGCCATTGGCAACTTCTTGTTATGTCTATGCAAGACAACACTGCTTTGTGGTTCTGTTCATTGCACAGGCCTCCTCCCCCACAACTCAAACAAGCAATTGATTGGTAAGAACATCAATGTTTGGACTTTCTTTGTTATATAAATGAATGCTAAAACCTTTTTTTATAAACAGTTCTATTCCAGCAACTATGATGATGGGTGGGAGATAAATTGCTAACAGTAGAAAGATTACTTGGCTTTCTCTCAAGGTTTGACATATGCTAAAGCCATACTTTGTTATACTTGTTTTATTTTAATGTTATTCACTAACTATTATCAACTGTGATGATATATTGTAGTGTAACAGACAAAATGGGTTATAAGAGTGCGGATACTATGTAATGTATTGGATGACCCATATTGTTCGTTCTCACATCACAAGGAGCTGGGAAACGGTAATATTTAACTTTAACAAATTTTGATTTTTTTCCCAAATGTTGAATTCATATACACTAATTAATATGAATTCTCTTTTGCAAAGATTCAAGACTACTACACCAGTTCCTGAGAAGCCACTACTATTCATTAGGAAGGCTGCTGCAAGTCTATAATTAGATTATACAATAGCTCTTAGATTTAAACATTGCATTTGATTATATTGTATTTTCTTAGACTCTGTACTTTATTTGATGTTGAATTGCATTTGAACATGTTTTTGTTATGTTGAAATTGAATTTCTGTACATGTTTTTATATGCAGGTATGTTTTTGTGGTAGTGGATATCACAAAAACAGACCTGCAATTTTAAAAAACTGCAGGGGAATATGCCACGGTTGTGACCTTAACCGCGGCATATAAAAGACATATGGCCGCGGTTCTTGCACTAACCGCGGCATATACTATTTCGTTTTAATTTTTTTTTTAAAAAAGACATATGGTCGCGGTTCTTGCACTAACCGCGGCCTATAGTGGCACTTTCTGCTGCGGTTGAACCGCGACATATAGTGGACAATTTTTTTTTTTAAAAAAAGGACTTAGGTAGCGGTTCTTTGGAAAACCGCGGCATATTACTGAACTTATATACCGCGGTTATAACCGCGGCCTAAAGTCTCTGACTTACTACCGCGGCTGGATATGCCGCGGTTCGTAAACCGCGACCTATAGTGAAAAATAACCGCGGAAAAAGCCCTCCGCTGCACTAGTGTCACTAACTATTTACAACTGTGATCATATATTGTAGTGTAACAGATAAAATGGGTCATATGATTGTGGATATTATGTAATGTAGTAGATGACCCACATTGTTCGTTCCCATATTACAAGAGGCTGGGAAACAGTAATATTTAACTTTAACAAGTTTTGATTTTTTCCAAAAGTTAGAATTCATATACACTAATTAATATCAATTGTCTTGTGCAGAGGTTCAAGACTACTACACCAGTTCATGAGAAGCCACTATCATTCATGAGGAAAGCTGCTGCAAAATATTTCATTAGATTATATAATAAGTCATAGTTATTAGATTTAAGCATTCTATTTTATTAGATTGTATTGTATTACACTTTGTACTTTATGTGATGTTAAAATACATTTGAACATCTGTTTGATGTGTTGAAATTGAATTTGAACATGTATTTCATATGCAGGTCTGTTTTTGTGGTAGTGGATATCGCAAAAACAGACCTGCTATTTTAAAAAAACTGCAGGAGAATATGTCGCGGTTGTTACCAAAACCGCGGTAGAAAGTAGTCGAATATGTCGCGGTTGTGACCAAGCCCGCGGTAGAAAGTCTTTCGTTTTTTTATTTAATTTTTTTTAAAATGACTTTTTGCCGCGATTATTGCCTGAACCACGGTCTATTCCTGGTCTTTTACCATGGTTCGAACCGCGGCCTATAGTGGAACAATTTTTTTAAAAAAAAAATGGGGTTTTGGCTGCGGTTCCTTGTGCAACCGCGGCCTATACTCACAGATTTTTGACCGTTGTTTAATGTAACTATTTGTCATTATTATAGGGAATTAGATCATTTAAAGACATTTGTACAAAATAAGGCACAACCAGAAGGTTCTATAGCCAAGGGATACTTAGCTGAAGAGTCTCTTATGTTTTGTTCTAGATACATTGAACATATGGAGACATGGTTTGTGATAACCCAGATGATAATGAGCCTATTGAGTCATCTATATTCCCACAAGGTGGGAGGGCAGTAGGAGGTTCCTCGATGTTTACTTTAATTCAGATGCAAAAACTACAAGCCCATCGATATGTGCTTTTAAATTGTTCCATAGTCACCATGTTTGTTGAGTGAGTTAACCCGTTTACCCACCAACCCGTGGTGGGTCGAGCCAGGTTCGAATTTTTCTAGCTCGCTAATAAATGAGCCGGGTTGGTTTGGCTCACTAAGTGACCAACCCGTAATGGACCAGGCGGGGTCGAATTGGATTACCTGTTTTGACAACTTTAAATAAATGGATTGTCTTGTTATCTTAAAATAACTTCTTATACATACAATTAATGGATTGGAAGTTTAACATTCCTTTAACAGTTATTAAATTAAAAAATGTTTTAGGCAATCAAAATTGACAAAGTATTTAACTATATTTAACATATTCTTTCTCAATAAAATGTTTTCAATAAAATAATATTACTAAGTTTATAACACGGCCTTCAAATTAGTGTACTATATAGAAAAGTCACATCATATATATCAAACTACAAAAATGGTTGAGGTAAAACATCTCCATGTTATGTAGTCCTATTTTTTCAACTTTTTGTGAAATTAAAATCATATATATATATATATATATATATATATATATATATATATATATTAACATATTTCAACAATATGTACAAAATATTACATATTCAAAATGTTTAACAATATAATTTTATTTAACACGTAAAATAGTAAGTACATAGAAATGCATTGAAAATTGGAGTTTTGGAGTCATCACCACAGTTTTTTCTGGAAAACTAAGGAAAAATTATAAAACAAGACATGGTCACGACACAAAAATTATGGATTCGGGAGTCAGTTACGTGTAGGAAAGGTATTAACAGCCTACAATGTCTGCTCTAAGGTAGTACCTTTAATCAAATGTGCAAAGGTGATGTGATTTTCAAAATGATTATTTTCCTCGAAAATAAGAATGCAAGACAATACAAATGAAATAAAAATATTTTTTTATTTTTAGGAAACCCGACAAGGGTTGATCTTGTTCCTACGTATTTCCATATGAGAAATCAGGAGCACGTAATTCTTTTAAAAAATTTGTTTGAAAGATTTGATTGGGAAATTGTTTGGAAAATGATTAAGGATAATTTTGGATTTTAGGGAAAGTGAACCGGATAAGGACAAGCCTTACTCCTACGTATCTCCACTCTTTTTGGAGAATCAAGGATCACGTAATTCTGACTTTTCATTTGGAAAGTTTGATATCTTTGATTTTTAGGGATTTTATCATTTTTATTGTCTTTTTAAATTATCTTGAAAAATGTCACGACATGGACAATGAGCTAGAAAAAATATTGGTGAAAGATAAGATTATTTTTTGATTTTGAAAAGTTTTGTATATTTTTTATGATTTTTAACATAATTTATATCATTGAGAAAAATTAAGAGGACAAAAGGAATCATACAAATGTTTACACTTATTTACGAGAAAACAATTTTTATTTATTTAATTATCAAGCAAATCCGAGATTTGACATGACAATCAAAATGATTATGGAAAATGTGATTATCAAACAACTTCGAGACTTGAGATGACAATTAAAATTATTATTATGAAAAATGTAATTATCAAGGAAGTCCAAAACTTGACATAACAATAAAAAATATTATTATGAAAAATTCAATTATCAAGCAAATTCGAAACTTGACATGATAATCAATATATTTTTAAGATTTTTATAAAAAAAACAAAAGGGATTATAAATGAAAATGTATAATAAAAACAGTAAAATAATTATGGAAATGTAAAACTCAAACAAAAAGAAAACAAATATTAAAAAAATAAATCAAACTAAAGAAAAAAAAAGGAGGTGAAGGAATAAAAACCCGGATGGAGGAAACAAAAATAGTGCAATTGAGATGTAGTTGAAAATGGAAGCTTTATGAGATGAAGATGTTGATATAGAAGATAAGAGATGTGTTCAAGTGTTTGGTGATGGTGGAATATGGAGAAGGAAAATCGGAAATGAGGATATTATTTTAAGAGTGGTGAAATTATGGTGATAATAAGAAATAATAAGGGTATAGAGGAAAAAAGATGTGTTGTTGAAGAATGATGAAGTGGGAGAGAAGAAGTGTATGGAGAGATATGCGGATGAGGAAGAAGACATGTGTATTTTGTGATTGTGTGTAAAAAAGGAGTGAAGATTATGAGGGTATTTATAGAGTTATGAGTAAGTTGATGAAGGAAATAATAAAAAAGGTTGGTGAAGAAGGTTGTGAAGGTGGTGAATAAAATATAATTTAGAAAAGTGAACTGGAATAAATAAAAGTTAGTAAAAGAAATTAATGTAAAAGTGTGGTGAAAAAGTAGACAGAGAAAATGGATGAAAGAAATAATAAAATAAGTTGATCGAGAAGGTGGTGGATAAAATATAATTTAGAAAAGTAGATGGAATAAATAAAGGTTAGTAAGGGAAATTAATATAAAAGTGGGGTGAAAAAGTAGATGGAGAAAAATGGATGGAAGAAGTAATAAAATAAGTTGGTGGAGAAGGTGGTGGATAAAATATAACTTAGAAAAGTAGATATGAAATAAATTAAGGTTAGTAAGAGAAATTAATATAAAAGTGGGGTGGAAAAGTAGATTAAGTACATGGATGAAAGAGATAATAAAATAAGCTGGTGGATAAAATATCATTTAGAAAAGTAGATGGAATAAATAAAAGTTAGTAAGAGAAATTAATATAAAAGTGGGGTGAAAAAGTAGATAAAGAAAATGGATGAAAGAAATAATAAAATAAGTTGGTGGAAAAGGTGATGGATAAAATATAATTTAGAAAAGTAGATGCAATAAATAAATGTTAGTAAGAAAAATTAATTTAAAAGTGGAGTGGAAAAGTAGATGGAGAAAGTTGATGGAGGAAATAATAAAAAAAGGTTAGTGAAGAAGGTGGTGGATAAAATATAATTTCAAGAAGGCAAGTGGAATAATTAGAAAAGTTAATATAAAAAATAAATATAAAAGGAGGTAGAAAGAGTAAATAAAAAGGTGGTTGATGTGGAAGGTGATGTGGAGGTGTGAAATGAAAAAAAAAAGTGGTGAAGAAGTAAAAAAGTGTTAGGATTATGTTGGGCAATTGGACTAAGTGTTAAAAAGTTAATTTGGGTGTGCAAATAGTAAAATAATTAGTATTGTTTTTTTATTTTTTATTCTTTCTTTTATTTATTTTTGTGATGAATTTTATTTAGCCAGACAAAATTGAGAGTTAAATCATTGCACTATAAACATAATACTTAACTAAAAAAAATATGTATTTTGGAATTTATGCATCAAATATTAAGTTGTACTTCGTGACATGTTAATCCATGATTTTAGGCATAACTTGCACAATTCACTTAGGTTTTTGTACTACAATTTAGCTATGGCAGTGGAAAAACTCATGTACATATAATCAATGTTATCCACCCCATGTATATACAACATCTATGACAGTGGAAAAACTCAAACTCCCAAAGTCTCCTCGACTAATAGAACAAAATCATATTTACACAGAGTCCTACAAAATCTTTTACTAATGAAACAAGCTCAAACTTATACAGAGTGTTACAACCTTTCCGACCAATGGATTATACTCAAGTTTCATAGAGTCTTATAACCTCTTGGTCAATGGAACTATTAGCATAAAGCTGAAGAACACAAATTTTGATGATATCTCAAAGTCAAGTCTCAAGTTCTCTTCTTGCAGGAAGTTCTTCATGAAGACTTTTTTTTATATTAAAGCTTTTGTAATTTAATAGATTGATGTATAGGATGTGGTTTATCTTTGATTCTATGAATTATTTGTCTTAGGTTTCGTTACAATTCGTTTTAAATAAGAAAACCCCATTTTATACTCAAGATATTTTCGATTATCAACTTATAAATAATCGATTATCAATAATCAATTATGACTTGTCATAATTGATTATCATGAGCAATTATGAGATTTTTTAAGCAAGTTTTTGACCGTTGTGCATTCATTAAATGCATAATCAATTACCATAAGTGGAAAATTGATTATCACACGTTAATTAGCTGAGAACGAATTTTTGGAGGTATCGTTGAGTGAGATCTCTATAAATTATATTGGAACACTCCCATTCTAAAATACAAAAGTACGAAAGATACAAGAAGTGTATTTTCGAAATTCTTATCTACAGTGTGCGGTGATAAGTGTTTTAGGGTTTGTTGAACCCTTGTGCATTGGCTTTGAGAACTTGGCGTGTTGGCATAGAGCGAGAACTTTCACAGGGAGTTTATTTGAGTGTTGTTGTTGTTGGCATAGAGCGAGAACTTTCACAGGGAGTGTGATTGAATGTTGTTGTCGCTGACGAATTGAAAGCTTGTCATCCTTCGTGAAAATTTTTGAAGAGTTGTTCATCCTTTGTGAAGATTCAGAGGAGGTTTTCATCCCTTGTGGGTTACAGGGGAAGTGTTTTTCATCTCTTGGGGTAACAAGCTAGGTGTTCTAACCTTAAACTATTTTATTTTCTTTGTTATTGTAACAGTTTGTTGGTTTGTGCTAGTGGAACGTTAATTCTCAGTTGAGATTAACAACTAGATGTAGGATCTCTGTGATCTGAACCAGTATAAAAATTAACTGTGCAGTTTTCTCTCTTCCTTACTCTTTAAATTGTTTAAAGGAATTTTTATATTTAAGACTAAATTATTAAAAAAATAATTTGTGATAAGAAACTCATTCACCCCTCTCTTGGTTTATTGAACGCGTTAACCATTGCACTATGCCGCTTTGACAGGAACAAACTCAGACTCACACAGAATCGTGTAACTCTTAACTAATGAAACAACATATCACAATCACATGTTTATAGAGAAAAACATCGCAATAATTATAGCATCAAACTATAATAGAGTTCTTACATCATTGGTAAAATAGAACAATCGATACAAAGAAGGAATAAAGTTTTCCTCTTAATTATACAAAGCACACTAGAATTTTAAATTTAATATAGTCCAACTTGGAATAAAAACTAAAATATAAATCTTGTCCATAGAAAGCTAAAGCTCCATATCATCTAAAGCTTGCTCCACTGGTATCTCATCACCTTCTGCTCACACCCACTGAATGATCATCGCCGAGAGAAAAAATAGCACAAAATAACAAACAGACAATAGATAAAGCAAGGGTGAGCTAATGCAACAGACAAAAAAACATAACATATTTAAAGCTATAACATAATTCTAAACTTATAAATCAAATAAACCAACATACAAGTCGAATAGACCAACATTTAATAAACATATCATAATCATCATAGACTTGAATCATCCAGATAAAAATTTAATATTCATGGAAGTCTCGAGGGTCGCACTTGTGGTGGTAATTCTGCTGGCTTAATCCAGGCTACCACATGAGATTAATCCTCTCTTTTGACCCAACTGGGTCCCTAGACAAGGACCTCGCACAAGGTTCATCCTCTCTTTTGACCACAACTGTAACCCCAGACAAGGACCTCCTACCCCTTTCACCACATAACTCATTTGTAAGACCTTGAAAATTCAGATGAAAAATGTAAGTCTTCGATTGTTAGGAGACTAGGAAGCTCAAAATCTAACAAGTTGTAACAAAAGTTCAAGTTATAGCGTAAAATATAATGCTGTCAACATCAGTTAACTAATGAGTCAACTCCTTGTCTGCATGTCAACCAACTTGTCGAAACACTGGTAATGTGGAGTGACATGTTTCACTTTGCCATTTTGTTTCATTCTTAACATTATTGAGCGACAACATGAAGTTTTTGAAATCATGAAAATAAAAGTATGTAGTTTCACAATGCAAGTAAGTTGCACAAATTGATCTTTGTACTCTGTTTTTTTTTTCTTTTTTTTGTATAGAACGTTTTGATTCCCCTATAAATGTAAAAAAGAATAAAAGATGATTCAAAATGATAGAAAAAGTCTTATGGATATGGGAATATAATGATCATGGGTTATCACTTTTCAAATGGATACATCCACCTATATTGCATTAGTTCGCAAAGCCATGCTTCATATGGAAGATGAATACGAATATGTTCCATTAAATGAAAGAATCCAGGAGGACAATCAAACCAATAACTTTTTCAACAATAATTCAATGTGAATATCTTAGTGTGCTCCATGCAATGCAAATAAACTAATTTACCATGTGTTTTCCAACCCGATAATATCCCATATGTAGAGAAGTCATTAATAGTTTTGAGAGGGACGAAGGTCTAGCAGTCTGAAATTTTGAGAGAGGAGAAGAGATTTGGGGGGAAAGATGGAGAGTAAAAAAAATTTGGAAGGATATGTTTAGGAACAGATGACTGAAAATAAAATTTAAGTGTAAAATTTTGGGGGGAAAAAACTTTAAGGTGAAATTTTAAGAGTAAAAAGATGTAAAATATGTATTATTATCTGAAGAAGTTATAAACTCCTTCCAAAAATCATTAAAACCTCCACTATTATTCTCAATTAAATAGTCCAACCTAATCATCTCAAATCATGTCATTTTGAGGGGTTTTTTATAACTCCCGCAAAATAACCTCCGTTAAATAACTTATTTTTAGTGACACCACTCCATAGTCGTGGGATACAGTGACAACATTCGTAAAAAGAGTGAAGTTGTGTCCCAAGATCACACTTTCCTTAATAATGTCATGGGCACTAGGCATGACTTTTATTTTTGTTTTTTACATAAGAAGTTGTATGTTGTGGACACGACTTGTAGATGAAGTCATGGTCAATAGGGACAATTGTCAATTGTAAGTCGTGATCACATTTTTGGCATGGAAGTCGAGATCTATGTACATGAGTTGTTTTTTTTTTTCTTTTGAAAATAAAGATATATTAATGAGATAGTTTATTTTTATATTTTTAAAATTAAAGGGAGAAAGATGTGCAACACTTCCACCATGACACCACCATATGCATACATACAATCAAGGTTATTCATCAATGTATTACTATCAACCAATTATGCTTTCCTATGAATCACATAATCCAATTGAATTTGATCAAGCCCGAAGAGACAAAGAAGGCCAAGACCACAGTGTGGCACAAGCTCTCATAGATAATGATTTTTTAGTTATATTTAATAAAACAAGTATTGTTCTTTAGTTGTACCTTATATCTCCACTCACTACATCTTTCTCCTTTTAATTCTTTAAAAAAAAAAATTACACCAAATGGATACATGACACTTTTTTTTTTGTCATTTGTAATGATTTAAAGTTTGGTTTTAGAGTGAGAGAAAAGTTAATTAGTTAGATTGAAGATGTAGTTCATGTTATTGAGATTCTCCTTCGGATTCATTAACATAATTATTTGGTTCTAAATTAATGAGTGACAACTACGTAAATTCATAACATCAAAATTCTTAACATAATTATACTAAATAAATAGTACGTAATACAAACAATGAGTGACAACTACGTTAATTCATCAAATCTGATGGAGTATAGTTCGGAGATCAAATTAATATTACATTCATAATTGAAATCACACTTTCACACTTTTTCAGTAACATTCTGCATGCTGCTGCCCATTTCTCCAAACCTTAAATATTCATTTCTCCAAACCCTAAATATTCAGAGACAATTAAAACTATTATTTTCTTACTTATTACAATTCCATATGATAAACTCTATCAATCTCCACTTTATATAGATAGAAAAAAGGAGATGACTAGTTCATTCAAAGAGAATTAATATTAATTTTTTCAGTAATTTTCGTTTCAAAAACATAAACTAAGAAAGGTAATAAATCAATGCATTTGATTAATAAATAATGTCATTAATGTAATAAAATTATCATTAAATATATTACACCAAATTAATGTATATATTAATGTAACATAAATAATCGTAACATACTTATTTATTTATATGCGTAAAATATTAATATATGTATAATTTTTATTTATTATATAATGGTAAAATTTAACATAAATAAATTTCACTTGTCTATAAGTTTTATATTAACATGTAATATTATTTTTTAAAATTTTGGGTAATGTATGATTTAAATGTGTTAGACTGATTATTTGGTTCGTTAACATTATAAAATGGTTTATTGATATTAAGTTTATGACTAAAAATATAATTGTTATAAAAGGTGGTCAAGTAAATACTTAAAGTAATATTCTAGTTTAACAAGGGACTTTAGAATTATTAAAATTAGTATATGATTGCAAATAGTTATAAAATAGGTTATGGTTTCCATTTGTAAAAAGGGAAAAAACTACATACTGCATTAAGAATTTTGTTTTCTCTTCATCTCCATCCATCACGAGGACAAGTTACAAAAGGAAGTGGTTAGACATCATTATTATATGTTAGAACTCTCTTCAATTGGTATTAGACTCCACCCGTACTTATTCATATCTAATTTTGAAATTTAAGTTTCGTACTGATATAAACATTATATGAATACGTATATAGTGCAACTTAAAATTGGAGTTTCCAAGTTCACGATGAAACTCATTTTAAAAAATTTCACTATTATTTTTTTTTTCTGTGGATTTGATATATAAAAGTTCAAATTTTGGTAGTTTACTTAAATGAGATAAATGAATAAGGAATTTACCAAAGTGACCTTTCTTTAGTAGATTTTTCATGAGAAATTTAAAATGTTTTGTGTTTATGTTTTTCATGTAAGTATTATCAATCCAAAGGAAGATTAATATTTGACCAGATTACATACATACTTATGATGGTAAATGTGTAATAACTATGAAGTTTTTCAACCTAATGATAAATCAATCCAACGATAGATTTATTGTTTGACATGTTTTATTTTCAATGTTTAATCATTACAACAAGATACTCCCAATTAATGTTATTATCCAAAGACCTAATATTGATGGTGCACTACGTACTTTGAGATGGGAGTAGGTCATTGTTTGAACATATATTGATGATTGAGTTTTGTTTATAATGTACGCAAAATTACATTTTTATTTTATTCTCAATTTAGTTTATATCTGAATTCAGTTTTGGTTCTTAATACTAAAGATTAGAAAGAGAACATGAAAATTGTTCTTGGCTACATGACTCTTAACCTTATGTTAATGACTTAAAAATTCACTTATGTGAATGACTCTAGTACCTCTTAAGATATGAGGGATAATGAGAAATGAGATCGCTAAAATTTCATTACTCTTATGATCATTAAGCACGACATCTCTGAAGTTTTTAAGGATACAATATTTAAGGAGATAACAAGTACTAAAGATTTCCTTGTTGAAATTGAAAAGTGTTTTGCAAAATGACAATAAGTCAGAAAAAGTGCTCTTATTTACAACTTAATTTCCATGAAGGATAAGGAAAAAGGAGATGTGAAGGAATACATTATGGGAATGTCAAATATTGTTTCAAAACTTAAGGCACTAAAGCTTGAAATGTTAAAACACTTGCTCATACATTAAATATTGATTTCTCTTCTATCAGAGTTTGGTCACTTTAAGATATCTTATAATCGTTAAAAGGAGAGATGGTCTCTTAATGAGCTGAAAGGGTAAAACAAGAAAAGATAAAAAGTGTCATACTTGACCTATTGACTCGTTTTCAAATTCTTCATCACTATCATAATCAATATGTGTAGAGCCTACCATAAAGCATAGATTTGACTCCTCCTTAATGTTGCAGTCCTTTACACTTGAAGATTCAGAATCACTGTTTTCCAAGGCTATGTATGCTTTCTTTTGCTTTCTGCTCTTGTCTTGTGGAAACTTTGTGCTTCCATTTTGTTTGTTCTTCAAGTCTGGACATTCAGGTTTGATATGTCCTTCTTTTCCACACTCATAACATTGTACAACATTATTTCATGAATTCTTTCTTCCTCTTAAAGAATAGGCATTGTTAGTGGTAGAACTTCTATTTTTCATAAACTGATTAAATTTTCTTACCACCATGTTCATGATTTCTTTGTCCTATAGTTCTGCTTCTAAGTCAGTCTCTGGCTCAGGTTTCTTTGATGCTTTCTTGCTTGTGGCCTTGAGGGCAATTGACTTCTTTTCCTCAATTTCTTCTTCCTCTTTCAGCCTTCCAAGTTCTAGTTCATGCTCCTTGAGCTTTCCAAACAGAGTTTCCATATTCGTGTTGGTTAAGTCTCTTGATTCTGATATGGTTGTTACTTTTGGTTGCCAGCTCCTATTGAGACTTTTCAGGATCTTGATGTTGATCTCCTCTTTGTCAAACACCTTTCCGAGAGTCATGAGATGATTTACTATGTGTAAATCTTTCTGCACTTCATAAATCATCTCACCAACTTTAATCATGAATATTTTATACTCTTGTACAAGTGAGCTCTTCTTGGCCCTTTTCACCTTGTCAGTTCCTTCATGCGTCACTTCAAGAACCTCCCACATTTCTTTGGTTGTTTTACATTGGGAAATCCTGAAAAATTCATCCATGGTTAGTGCAAACACAATAACATTTCTTGCCTCTACGGTTTTCATCTTGAGTCCACTTTGTAAAAAATTTCAAAACAGATTTTCAATTTATAACATGCGTGGGCTCATATGGACCATTTAAAGTTGCATCCCAAACTCCTTTATCCACGGATTCAAGAAAGATTTGCATCCTTATTTTCCATAAGGTATAGTTTTCTCCAACAAATAGTGGTGGTCTATTTGTGGATGCACCTTCACCAAAGGTTTGAGAATTGAGAGTGTCAGAGCGGCTGCAGCGGAATGGTTAGCGTGGAATAACAAACCAAGAGGGTTTTTAATATAAACATGTGCCTTTTAATTTCTACACAATTTATCTTACTACGCAAATAATAATAAATAACAAAAGAGTATGGTTGAGAGAAATTTGCATAGATGAATTTTATACTGGTTCGGATCTTATCAATCCTACGTCCAGTAGCTTATCTCAAATCGAGATAAATAGTTCACTAAGCACAAAACAATTACAAACTACATTCACAAAGAAACAATTTGTAAAAGTTTAGAAACCACCTCACTTGATACCACAAGAGATGAACTTGCACCTCCTTTAAGTCTTCACAAAGGATGAAACACCTCCTCCGAATACTTCATGAAGGATGATCCTCTTCCAAACACCTCCTTAGACACACCAAGGATGAACCGGCTATTTCCTTTGTCACCGTAGCAGTACTTCACCAACTCCACAGACAAGAGTTTCACAAGCCGAACAAGAACACACACTTCTCAAGAGTTTCTGAGTTCTTAAGCACAAACAAAGAGTTGCTTATGATGGATAAAGAGAGCCTATATATAGACTCAAGCAAATACTCTTCTATTCTTCGAAACTGGTCATTTAACGCTTTTAATCAATTAATACAAGTGTTAATCGATTAAAATGAGTACAACGGCTAGTTTTCAAAAGTAGAAAACTCCAACGGTCAATTTTAATTTATTAAAATGAATTTTAATCGATTAGCTAATAGATTAAAATGAATTGTAATCTATTAAAATAGAAAAAGTTAAGTTTTCAGCTTTTACTTGTTTTAATCGATTAGTACTAGTTTTAATCGATTAAATAATCGTAACATACGTATTTATTTATATGGGTAAAATATTAATATATGTATAATTTTTATTTATTATATAATGGTAAAATTTAACATAAATAAATTTCACTTGTCTATAATTTTTATATTAAAATGTAAAATTATTTTTTAAAATTTTGGGTAATGTATTATTTAAATGTGTTATACTGATTATTTGGTTCGTTAAGATTATAAAATGGTTTATTGATATTAAGTTTATGCCTAAAAATATAATTGTTATAAAAGGTGGTTAAGTAAATACTTAAAATAATATTCTAGTTTAACAAGGGACTTTAAATTTATTAAAATTAGAATATGATTTCAAATAGTTATAAAATAGGTTATGGTTTGCATTTGTAGAAAAGGAAAAAACTACATACTGCATTAAGAATTTTGTTTTTTCTTCATCTCCATAAGGAGGACAGGTTACAAAACCAAGTGGTTAGACCTCATTATTATATGTTAGAACTCTCTTCAATTGGTATTAGACTCCACCCATACTTATTCATATCTAATTTTGAAATTTAAGTTTCGTACCGATATAAACATTATATGAATACGTATATAGTGCAACTTAAAATTGGAGTTTCCAAGTTCACGATGAAACTCATTTTAAAAAATTTCACTTATTTTTTTTCTTTGGATTTGATATATAAAGGTTCAAATTTTGGTAGTTTACTTAAATGAGATAAATGAATAAGGAATTTACCAAAGTGACCTTTCTTTAGTAGATTGTTCATGAGAAATTTAAAATGTTTTGTGTTTATGTTTTTCATGCAAGTATTATCAATCCAAAGGAAGATTAATATTTGATCAGATTACATACATACTTATGATGGTAAATGTGTAATAACTATGAGGTTTTTCAACCTAATGATAAATCAATCTAACGATAGGTTTATTGTTTGACATGTTTTATTTTCAATGTTTGATCATTACAACAAGATACTCCCAATTAATGTTATTATCCAAAGACTTAATATTGATGGTGCACTATGTACTTTGAGATGGGAGTAGGTCATTGTTTGAACATATATTGATGATTGAGTTTTGTTTATAATGTAAGCAGAATTACATTTTTATTTTATTCTCAGTATAGTTGTTATTGTTTCAATGTCTACTAATCTGAATTCAGTTTTGGTTCTTAATACTAAAGATTAGAAAGAGAACATGAAAATTGTTCTTGACTACATGACTCTTGACCTTATGTTAATGACTTAAAAATTCACTTCTATTAAAGACTCAGTACCTCTTAAGATATGAGAGATAATAAGAAATGAGATCGCTAAAATTTCATTACTCTTATGATCATTAAGCAGGACATCTATAAAGTTTTTAAGGATACAATATTTAAGGAGATAACAAGTACTAAAGATTTCCTTGTTGAAATTGAAAAGTGTTTTGCAAAATGACAATAAGTCAGAAAAGTGCTCTTATTTACAACTTAATTTCCATGAAGGATAAGGAAAAAGGAGATGTGAAGGAATACATTATGGGAATGTCAAATATTGTTTCAAAACTTAAGGCACTAAAGTTTGAAATGTTAAAACACTTGCTCATACATTAAATATTGATTTCTCTACTATCGCAGTTTGGTCACTTTAAGATATCTTATAATCGTTAAAAGGAGATATGGTCTCTTAATGAGCTGAAAGGGTAAAACAAGAAAAGACAAAAAATGTTCATTTTGTGAGCACTTTAAAAACAAGAAGAAGAGAAAGAAAACTTAAGATCCCCGAGAATGAAGTTGTTAAGGATCCAACACAAAAGAAAAAAAAAATAGGCCTATAATTATTTCTTTTGTAGTAAGACAAGACATGGAAAGAAGAAATCTACCAAATGTCATGCTTGACGTGTAAAGAAAGGTCAGTTTGGTCTATTTGAAGGTCAATACGAAAATGGACAATACTAACAAAGGAACATTGTGGTACAAACACCTAGGTCACATCTCTATAAATAAAGTTGAACTACTTGTGTCAAATGATATCTTAGATTCCATCAACTTCATAAACTTTGATGTTTGTGTTGGGGTAAATAGGCTAAAACAAAATAAAAATATCTCAATCTTTGGATGATGTTCAAATAATTTAATGTTGAAGTTGAAAATTAACTCAACAAAGAATTAAGACTTTTAGATTTAACAGTGGTGGTGAATACCATGGAAGACATGACAATTTAGGTGAACAATGTCTAGAAGCTTTCACCAAGCACCTAGAGGAATGAGAAATTGTTCCATAGTACGCCATGTAGGGTTCACCTAGCATGGTGTGGCTGAAAGAGGAAACAAGACTCTTAAGGATATGGTGAGGAAGATGATTTGTCACACTACCTTGCCATATTCACTATAGGGAGAGACACTAAGAACTCCAACTTATATTCTAAACAAAGTGTCAATCATGGAATTTACCTAAACACATTGAGAGTTTTAGGATGGGTGAAAGACTAATATGAATCATTTCTTGTGTAGAAGGATGTCTAGCTAAAGCAAGGCTTTAAAAGCCATATGAAAATAAATTGGACTCCTAAATAGTAAGCAACTACCTTATTGGTTATTTTGAAAGGTTCAGGGCTTATGATCCCAAATTAAAAATAATTTTGAATATGGAAACTAGCACATTCTTTGAGGCGGGCTATATTGGGGTAAACCGGCAAGTGTATCGAGTCACACAAGTAATATAAAATGGTAAGATCAAGTATCGTATCCCAAAAGACTCTCATCGTTGAACAATTGTGTGATAACAAGATTAATTAAGACTTAAAAATAAAAAGAGATCATTGGGTTTAGCAAAAATAATAAAATAAAATAAAATAAAATTGATCAATGGCAAAGGAGCAATACATAGATGAATGGAGGTTGATTTATATGAGATGGGTATTGTTGGGGGTTAGATTTCGCCAAGTTCCCTCTCATGTATATAAGAATTATTCTTTATGCATTAATGCCAATGCCTCTTACTAAGTTACCTAAACCCGATCCCTCGATGAATAAGTCTGTCCCTAATTACTAGTTCATACAATTCCTAGCATTCCTGGTAAAAAGATGTGAGAACAAAAGATTAAGATGACCAAGACTTATACCCTTATCCCTAGGCGTCCAAGGAGGTCGCCCGGGCGAGAAAAGAGCCTCATGTTTGGCCTGGGATACGAATATGGTCGCCCAAGCTACGAAGCATCGTCGCCCAGGCGACCAGTATCCTCGCCTGGGCGACGGACATCGATACAGCTCGCTTGAGCTTCGCTTCTGGTCTCCCGAGCTTCATGTTTTCCCTTCCCTTCTGGTGCCTTTTTAAGCCCTTCTAAGGTCCATCTTCTTGGCTTTTCATCTCTTCTTCCAGTATTTCCTCAATCTCTATCAAAACAAGGGAAATTAGTCATAAAACCACCGAAATCAACCTCAACTCTCTTATTCAGACAATTTATTGAAAAAGTATGAGTCCAAGCAAGGTTCTAAGTAGAAAAGGGTGCTTTTAGTATCAAAATTACACACAAATAACTATGTTTTAAACCATTATCGGGGTAAAATAAAGATAAAGACTTTGTCATGGAGGAAGAATCGGTAACAATTCCATAACCAATTCATACATTTGCTTTTGATAAAGTTTGGAACCTTTATAAAATATTCCCACTTAAGATAATTTGATCATTCATGAAGAACATACTCAAGATTCTTAAGAAATTATGCTTACCTTTGCAAAGATCCACGAAAGAAAGGAGAAGTACTATTTTAGATGATTATGTGGTATTTCTCTAATCTTGAGATTGTTATAAAACACACCAACTAGATCTAGATAATAGTCACCCTTCAACTGAACAAAGGTGGATAGACCTTGATGAGCAAGTTTTTCTTGAAATATGAAGCCTTCATTTTTGAATAGAGATAAATCAATTGATTTGTGTGGAGCAATATCCTTGACATTTTTCCAACCCATCAACCTTTCTCTAGCAGTCCTGTCACTGATCCAACCAGAGGGACTTGCATTTCTTTCAGATGGAGGAACTCTCCTGGAGAGTTTGGATGAGGACGATGATGTCATTTTTCACAGGATTTACAAAAACACCTTACATAGCTTTTTAGGGTTTTACTAAGGACAAACAATGAGACTCAACGATACACAAACCATTTCAAATCAAACGTATATAAGGGCGCGAACCAAACATATTCAATTATGCCCATTTGAATTTTCAAAATTAGAAAGCCCATAACAAAGATTATTAATCGATTTCATTAAAGCCAAAGTCGATTTCATGTTTAACAGCGTGCTTTAAAAAAAAGATAAACACATACTCAGAACACATTCGACTCAATACTTAGTAGAATCAATTAAAAATCGAGCAACTTGATTTTCACACAAAACATTCACTCAAACAGACATACAACAAACATGCATATAACAATCAATTATATAAAACATTTTGATGCATGATGCATTAAAAAGATTGCAACAGTTACCACTTTTTCAATCTCAAGAACTTATGAATTCTTCATTGTAGTTCATCCTTGAGTTCTATACTGCTTTAGCTGTAGCTACTTTCCTGCAAAACAATTAAATGGTTTTGAAGTTGGTACCCATTTGAACTCTGATCTTGTCTTGTCAGTTGTAAGAGGTTGTTCCTTAGGAATCCATTTGTATTTTCCTTTGGGAACACCAATCTTTCTATAATAGCAGTTTCTAACATTGCGACCAATTATGTTGCAATAAAAACATGCATTAGTAGGAGGTTTACTCAGATCAATAAATTTCTTTGAGTTTATCCTATTACTTTTGGCCTTATAACCAATACCTTGTCTGTTTATGTCTCTTCCAGAAGCTCTTAGCACAACATCTAAATTTTCTTTACCTTGTGTAAATTTTTCTAGTGTGCTAGTTAAGTAATCAATTTTTTCAATATGTACTAGATAGTTATCACATTCTTTGTCAAAAAAATTTATCTTAGTTTTAACTGTCTTTTCTTATATAAAGGCAATTTCTAATTCAATCTTCAATTTATCATTTTCGTCTACCAGATTATTAATTCTATATTCATAATCTTTTCTCTCAGAGGTTAATCGGTTTACCTTGTACTGAAGTCGCATAGTTTCTGCAAGAATCTCCTGAAACGCATCCAACAGCATGTCATACTTGACCTATTGACTCGTTTTAAAATTCTTCATCCCTATCATAATCAATATGTGTAGAGCCTGCCATAAAGCATATATTTGACTCCTCCTTAATGTTGCAGTCCTTTTCACTTAAAGATTCAGAATCATTGTTTTCTAAGGCTATGTATGCTTTCTTTTGCTTTTTGCTCTTGTCTTGTGGAAACTTTGTGCTTGCTTTTTGTTTGTTCTTCAAGTCTGGACATTCAGGCTTGATATGTCCTTCTTTTCCACACTCATAACATTGTACAACATTATTTCATGAATTCTTTCTTCCTCTTAAAGAACATGCATTGTCAGTGGTAGAACTTCTATTTTTCATAAATTGATTAAATTTTCTTACCACCATGTTCATGATTTCTTTGTCCTATAGTTCTACTTCTAAGTCAGTCTCTGGCTCAGGTTTCTTTGATGCTTTCTTGCTTGTGGCCTTGAGGGCAATTGACTTCTTTTCCTCAATTTCTTCTTCCTCTTTCAGCCTTCCAAGTTCTAGTTCATGCTCCTTGAGCTTTCTAAACAGAGTTTCCATATTCATGTTGGTTAAGTCTCTTGATTCTGATATGGCTGTTACTTTTGGTTGCCAGCTCCTATTGAGACTTTTCAGGATCTTGATGTTGATCTCCTCTTTGTCAAACACGTTTCCGAGAGTCATGAGATGATTTACTATGTGTAAATCTTTCTGCACTTCATAAATCGTCTCATCAGCTTTAATCCTGAATATTTTACACTCTTGTAAAAGGGAGTTCTTCCTGGCCTTTTTCACCTCGTCAGTTCCTTCATGCGTCACTTCAAGAACCTCCCACATTTCTTTGGTCATTTTACATTGGGAAATCCTGCAAAATTCATCCATGGTTAGTGCAAACACAATAACATTTCTTGCCTTTACATCATATTGCGCTCTACGGTTTTCATCTTGAGTCCACTCTGTAAAAATTTTCAAAACAAATTTTCAATTTATAGCATGCGTGGGCTCATATGGACCGTTTAAAGTTGAATCCCAAACTCCTTTATCCATGGATTCAAGAAAGATTTGCATCCTTATTTTCCATAAGGCATAGTTTTCTCCAACAAATAGTGGTGGTCTATTTGTGGATGCACCTTCACCAAAGGTTTGAGAATTGAGAGTGTCAGAGCGGCTGCAGCGGAATGGTTAGCGTGGAATAACAAACCAAGAGGGTTTTTAATATAAACGTGTGCCTTTTAATTTCTACACAATTTATCTTACTACGCAAATAATAATAAATAACAAAAGAGTAAGGTTGAGTAAAATTTGCACAAATAAATTTTATACTGGTTCGGATCTTACCAATCCTACGTCCAGTAGCTTATCTCAAATCAAGATAAATAGTTCACTAAGCACAAAACAATTACAAACTACATTCACAAATAAACAATTTTTAAAAGTTTAGAAACCACCTCTCTTAATACCACAAGAGATGAACCTGCACCTCCTTAAGTCTTCACAAAGGATGAAACACCTCCTCTGAATACTTCATGAAGGATGATCCTCTTCCAAACACCTCCTTAGACGCACCAAGGATGAACTGACTATTTCCCTTGTCACCGTAGCAGCACCACAGACAAGAGTTTCACAAGCCGAACAAGAACACACATTTCTCAAGAGTTTCTGAGTTCTTAAGCAGAAGGGAAGAGTTGCTAATGATGGATAAAGAAAGCCTATATATAGACTCAAGCAAATACTCTTTCATTCTTCGAAACTGGCCATTTAACGCTTTTAATCAATTAATACAAGTGTTAATCGATTAAAATGAGTACAAGGTTAGTTTTCAAAAGTAGAAAACTCCAACGGTTAGTTTTAATGGATTAAAATGAATTTTAATCGATTAGCTAATAGATTAAAATGAATTTTAATCTATTAAAATATAAAAAGTTAAGTTTTCAGGTTTTACTTGTTTTAATCGATTAATACTAGTTTTAATCGATTAAAACAGTGCAATTTTGACTCTTAACATCAATTACAAAGTATGAAAGTACATGGAATCAAAACCAATGAAAATCTAACTCCTAGACAATAAACTACAATTATTACAAAAGCTTTCCCATTCCTGAGAGTGCTCTTTGGGAGTCGGTTACACATAGTGAGGATGATGTTCATTACGTTCTCACATCTGGACTGATAAATTTGCTGCCTAGGTTTTATGGTTCTGCAGGTGAATGCCCACATAAACATTTGGAGAGGTTCCAACGCATTTGCTCTGAAACGAAACCTCCACATGTCCCGAATGATCGCATTTTCTTAAAGGCATTTCTGCATTCAGTAGAAGAGGCAACATAGGGATGGCTTTATTATCTTCCCCCAGAATTCAAAGACAATTGGGAAGATCTCAAGCGTATGTTTTTGGAAAGATTTCGCCCTTCACAGCTTCAATATCAAGAACCACCATTTCAGAGTACTTGTGTGCCTTCCCCTGTCCAGCAACAACAGCAGTTGCAGTTTCATGAGCCTACCCAAGCAACTCCTCATCTTTCCACTACTTCTGAGCCTACATTGAAGGAGTTGTTGAGACAGATGACTGCTCAGAATATGCAGTTTCAGGAGGAAACCAGAGATCAGGTTATGCAATTTCAAGAGTTTCAGCAGGAATTTAGATATTCCATTGAGAGTTTGACTGATCAGATGGGGCAGATGGCCACTCAACTCACTGAGGAATAGTCTTATGTTTCAGAGGAATCACCATTTCAGGTTGTTCAGCTTCCAGATGATGTTGATGCCATCCACATAGTAGATGGGGAGCAGAGTCATGAGTGTACTATTGCGCTACCTACTTTCCCATCTTCCTATGCCCCTACTCTTGCACTTGAGGAGACTTAAGAATATTTGGAGGACCAGACAGGTATAAGCAGTAATTTTGAGTCAGGTAGACCACTTTCACCTTCCACCACTTTACCAATCTTCAGGGAAGTGGAGGAAAACATACCTCAGATTGATTATGCTATTGAGGGGTATGTTGATGATTACGATGTTGATGAGCATGTTTTTCATTTCCACTATTTGCATGATGAGAAACAACTTTTGCCATCTTGTATGAATACTTCTTCTTCATGCACTGAACATGAATCTGAGCCTGTAGTTGATATTGTTTCTAAATTTGAAATTGATTCATGTTCTGAGAGTGTATCTACGGTTCAGCCTATTACATTGAGGTTGGGTGTTATACCCCTGCATGTTATTTCTGTGGAACCATATTGCACTAACCATGTTGCAGGAGGTACATATGAATTTGACCAACAAACACCCACAGTGGACAACAAAGGTGCTAACATTCACAAAAGCTTCAACACCAGTTGGCACCAGCTGAACACATTCATCAACAATCACTTCTTCTTAGATCCAGCTGTGGAGGACATCTCCCTGCTTGATCAAATTTGGAGGATGAAGCAGTTCTTCCTCAACACTTCTTTGCTGAATCCGATGGTGGAAAACATCTCCCTGAAAGTCCAAAATTGGCAACTGCCACCATGATCAAAGGAGTTTTCTTTTCCCTTCTCCTCCCTTTCCCGCTTTTATTGCACTTGTCCATGATCTGTTGATTGTTCTGATTTCTGATCTGATGGTAGTGACACATTGAGGACAATGTATAGTTTAAGTGTGGTCTATTGGGGGAGATTCTGATTTTTCGTTGTTAGTTTATGTTTTCTGTGTTAAATTTTTTGTTTTCAAGGTAGTTTTTGTTTTGTCTTGTGTACAGTTTTGCATGTTTCTCTTGATTTCTGGACTTTGTTTAGGTTGCCGATGTGTCTTTCACTTCATTGATACTCTAATTGGTTTGAAATCCATGTGTTTCTCTGATTGGAAGATGATTATGATGTTTGAGAGGGTGATTGATTGTGACAGAAATACCCTGCGTGAGAATTTGATCCACTTGATATTCTTTCTTGTGTGTGATATGTCTCTTGATTGCTTGAACATATACCTTGGCTTGACGCTTTTTGATGATTCTTAATTGATATGCATGTTTGGAAGTGATAAAGGCAGTTTTGTTGTTTAGCCTCTCTAGCCAGATGAGCCTACCTTGTTGTGATCCCTTGATAACTCCTTTTCAGCCTATATCTCATTTTGGAGGTTTGGAATTGTTTTGGGAATAAGTGTGGTCTCTTGGGATATTCAGATGAATTGGTTAGTTGGCTCCTCTTCTTGTGTTGTTTTTGTAAATATGTTATGTATCTTGTCTCTTAGATAAAAAAAGAGACAAGATGGAAAAAAAAGAGAAAAAAAAATACAGAAAAATGAGAAAAAAAAATTGTGTGAATGATGGAGTCAAGAAGAGGATTGAATTAGAGGTTCTGGGTGTGTTTGAATGTGTTACACTTGTTCCCCATTTCTCCTTTATTCCTTTTGGTTTGTAGCTTCTCATCCATATTTATCCTCCCTTGTCCTTGGCCTCATTGCATCCATAAAAGACCTTTTGATTTGAACATGCATATATGTTTTGAGTGTTGATATTACAGGCTTGCCAAGTCTGTTTGTGCTTGCTTTCTTGAGTGCATTGAGTTGACATTGTTTACCTTAGACACTTGAGATAAACACTGATAGTGCATCTGTGAGGTTCTTTTACTTTTGATTCACCTCTTGAGCTGACTGATCATTTTGCCATGCTTGGGATTGCTTGGATGATTTTTGTGAGTATCTGCTTTCTTTGATTTTGTGTTGGATACTGTCTACTTCCCTTTCTTTGTCCAGATTTCTTGAGGACTATGTAATTTTGTTTGTTTGTTTCCTTGTGAGTCTTTGTTTTCTATGTGCTGAGTCGGTGTCACTTCCCTGATGTCCTTTGATCTGTTCCCTGATTAGCGTGTTGATTTTGCCCAGGAGTGCAAAAGACTAAGTGTGGTCTATTTTGATGAATGAATATTTTCATGATTTCACTTAGTTTACTTTGATGAGTGAATATTTAATTAGGGAAGTGTGTTTAATTGTCCGGTATTTTTCCGTTTTTCTTAATTGTGCTTAATTTGACCGGAAATTCTAATTTTAGTTAATTTGAATATTCTGAGTTAATTATTTGCATTATTCATTGTAGGAAAATTATTTAATAATATTTTGAGACATTAGGGTAGCCATCACCAACAACGTGACACATCTTTTATCACAATCAAGTTTTGCTTTGAGAAATGAGGAAACGGTGATATTGATTTTTGGGAAAAACATGCACTGATTTCATCTGCAAGCACTAATTTCTATGCCAAAAAGGACTGTGCATACAAGCAAAAATAGAGGTGCAGATTGTGACGTTCCAAGGTGGGCTGGACTTCACGTTTTTCATCCAACACTCCACGTATAAAAGCTTTTCATTTTGAGCAGCTTAAATTGGAAAAAAAAGAAGGAGGCTGATTTCATTTGGGCTTGGAGACGTGTCACGGCCTGGAAGCACCATGATAGCTGGGAGAAAAATAACACAAGGCTTGCACTCATGAATATATACATCCAGTCGTGCCATACACAAGTAAAGCAGCACACCACGGAGCAGCTCCAAAAAGCAATCCACATTCACGATCCAACAAGCAAATCCAGCAAAAGAGGAAACATCTTCATTTTAAGCAGCAGCATTTCACGTTAATGCGCAAGCTGGAATATTGGTTTGCAATTGGAAACACACGGCCAAGGGAAGAAGAGGTCCAACACGTGGAAGGAGTTCCAAAAAGCAAGGTGTTGAATTTAATTGAATTGGAACCAGTTCACATTGGAAGCAAGTCCAATAGCTTGGAGAATTCACGGTCCAGAAGCTCACCAGCTTGCATACACGGTCCAAGTAGCTTAATGAAGGGTAACCTAGTTGCATCCAATAGAAGCAGCAACACGTTGCTTCATTAATTGGAGAGGGCTTCAACAAACACATCAGCTGCTTGAATAAATCCACAAGCAAGTCCAGCAAGCGGCCCCATTTTGGAACGTCCAACACATCATAGCCCATGTGTGCATCTGCTTACTGTCTTCAACGCTTCAGCAGCTGGGAGATGCATACAGAAAACTCCTACGTGGACAAAGGCTGCAACTGGATCCAATAGAGACATAGATAGACACGCAACCCTAGGGAGATTCCTAGGACAGTCGCCACACACTTTTTATTAGGCACTTGGCTGGAACGTTTCTAGTAGGACTCTCGGCTGGAATGGATTCGCTTTGGTTTGACAATGGCTAGATTGAAAAACACACTTTATTATTCTCAAGCGTGAATTTTGTTTTCAATTTCAAAGAACTTTTTACATTGAAATTTTCTAATGCATCTACTGTCCAGCCGCACACCCATTTAGCTTTTGGTTTTGAACGTTGTTAGAGTAGCGTGCGGTGGCTCACATCTTGGAGAGGGAATTACTTTGTTCATTCAGATCTGTTGCTGCTTCTAAAGTTCATGGTTTTTTTTCATTTCTTTCATTTTCTACAATTTTGTTTTATTATGTATTCTGCAATGAATTTGGTTTTCCACTTGTGATGTTTAAGGTTCCTTGTGCTCATGTAATTCCAGTTCTGTTTTGAAGTTCATTTTCTAATTCTTTGCTTGAATTTATCTTAGCTTTTCTAAAAGAAAAAAATCTTACGTGATTCATTTTGCTGAGCTTCAATTTACTTTTTTTTGCTTTAAAAAAGAATGCGCTGATTTTCATTTAGCAATTAGTGTACGGTGATTATGTAGGATGCACTGATTGGATTTTATACCATTTTCTTCTAGAATGAAGTAGCTTAGTGATTTTATTTTTAATGTCATGCATTTTTCTTTTTGCTATTCCCGCTTTAATGTTTACCTCATTTATTAGCTTATGCAATTCAATAGTGTTCTATGTTTTATCAGTTGCCTTCCAATTAGTTCATGCATCTTATTTTAGGACCGCTTAGTTTACTTTCTTTTTTCGTTCACCATGTTGTCTATGATGCTCAGTTTATCGTTTCTGTTCACTTTAATGTTGTCTGTTCCGTTCGATTATGTTAATTTAGTTGAGATGTTAGCTTAGGTTAGGCGGGTTGGTCATTAGCGATATTATATTACTTCCTTGAGATTTCTGGATTGTAATTGTAATTTGCCACTCTGACTTGGTTAATTATCAAATCTGTTTTTGCACTTGCAATTGGGTATACACTTAGTTGCCCAGTTGGTGTTGAGTCTTCTCTTAGTTGATGAAACTACATGGTGTAATTAAGTTAATGACCAACCGTGTTCGATTAGAGGTTTGAAAGCATTGTAATTAAGTTAATGACCAACCGTTTTCACTTAGTTGGTTAACTGTGTTTGATTAGAGGTTTGAGTCGGCTTTATTTTGTTGATCAGTGATAGGAAGCATTGTAATTAAGTTAATGACCAACCGTTTTCAGTCTGTCTTTGAACTAGTTTTTACATCTGTGTTTGCATATCTGTTTGCATCCGTGTCTTAATTTAGTTCTTTTGCATTCACAAAACCTCATAAAACCCCCCCACTTCGTGTCTGACTTAATTCTTAAACCGCAAAATTGGTCCTTAAGAGACGACCTAGGAGTCATTTCCTAGCTATACTGGATTTCTAATTGCACATTAAATTTGTGTGGGTTGCGACAGCCCATAAAAAATGTTTAAAGCTTATTATTCTTCTCTAATGTTCTTTTCCTTCATAAGTTTTGTTTTTACTCAGATTATTACCAAAAGCTTTAATTCAAAAGAGTTTTTGATCATCATCAAAAAGGGGGAGAATGTTAGCAAAATGGAGAAGATGAAGTTTTGATGATGCCCAAATCAAGTCAAGATATATCAAGATTCATGAAGATCCTTTGAAGAATTATTTTTGTTAATAAAAGCTTTTGTAATAATTGTAGTTTGATGTTTAGGACTTAGATTTGTAATATGTTTTGATTCTTGTACCTTCATATTTTATATTTGCTATTCAGAATAAAAAATGCACGGTTTTAATCGATTAAACCAAGTTATAATCGATTAAAACGTTACGGGTGCTGAAAACTCAACTGGCAAGGGAATAATTGATTAATTCCTTTTTTAATTGATTATTTTATCGATTAATCCTTAGAATAATCGATTAAAACTAGCCGCTGGAGTTTTCTAGTTTTTGAAAACTAGTCGTTGTACTCATTTAATCGATTAACAGTAATATTAATCGATTAAAAGCATTAAAAGGCCATTTACGAAGAATGGAAGAGTTTTTGGCTGAGTCTATAAATAGGCTCTCTTTATCCATCATCAGCAACTCTTCCCTTGTGCTAAAACACCCAGATCTCTTTGAGAAGTGTGTGCTCTTACTTAGCTAAGGAAACTCTTGTTTGTGGTGCTGATACATTGCTACTATGATGACGGAGGAATAGCTGGTTCATCCTTGGTGCGTCTGAGAAGGTGTATGGAAGAGGATCATCCTTCATGAAGTATTGAAGGAGGTGTTTCATCCTTCGTGAAGTATTTGGAGAGGTGTCTCATCCTTTGTGAAGATTCAAAGGAGGTGCAGGTTCATCTCTTGTGGTATCAAGAGAGTTGGTTTCTAAACTTTTACAAATTGTTTCTTTGTGAATGTAGTTTGTAATTGTTTTGTGCTTCGTGAACTATTTATCTTGATTTGAGATAAGCGACTGGTCGTAGGATTGGTAAGATCCGAACCAGTATAAAATTCATCTGTGCAAATTTCTCTCAACCTTACTCTTTTATTTATATTTATTATTTGCATAGTAAGATAAATTGGGAAGAAATTAAAAGGCACACGTTTGAATTTAAAACCCCTCTTGGTTTGCTATTCCACGCTAATCATTCCGCTGCAGCTGCTCTGACAATTGGTTGCTTTGTACTAGATGAATCAGTGCAGGGTTCATCACCATATTGGTTGTGTTATCCCTTGGCATGGCTATACTGGTGAAGTGAAACGGGCCCACAACATTTGATGCATCACCAAGTGTGCGTCTGGGAGGAGGTTGTTCAGCTGCCATCTCTTCTGAGTTTTGCTCTGGTGAGGGTTGTAACAATCTCTCAAGAGAAGGAAACAATTCTCTAGATGGACGTCTGACTCTCCTTCCCGTCCTGTCTGATAGTCCTTGAAGAAGCGGTTGCTGGTTTTTCTTACTTCTAGTATGAATGCTTTTCTGCATGCACAAGAAACAAATACCCTAGAAGCACTTTTATATAAAAAAAAAATAAAAAAATTAAAACAAGAACAAAATATATACAAAGAAGTCAAATTTAATCAATTTACACTACTTGAAAAGTTAAACCACGAGTCCCCGACAACGGCGCCAAAAACTTGTTAAACCCCTAGCAAGTATACCAGATCGTTATCAAGTAATATATAAACGGTAAGTCCGAGTATCGTCTCCCAAAGGACTCTTAGGCCTTATCTTTCATGTAAATTGATCTTATAAGACTTGAAAAAGAAATAATTTTTTGGTTGTATGCAAAACGAAAATAAACATGCAAATGCAAGTGATTCAATTGGCAAAGAAAATATATGAATTAATGGAGTTGTTGGGGTTTACAATTTCATCTTATCCGCCCTCTTATATCTATTTTTCTTATTTAATTCATTTTATTATCTAATTGTGATGCAAACTTTCTTTGCCTACCCTAAAGCCGATCTCTCGGCGAAAAGAGCCGAACACAAACTACTAGTTTACTATCTCTAGTCTCCATGAGTAATTCGCAATGCATATATCACAGAAGCAAAATATAATTGATCGTCCTACCCCTATCTCTAGGCAGTATTGCTTAATCAAGGAATTCCCTATCAGTTCATGACTTCCCCGTATGTCTTCGTATCGATAAAGGCAAATATCTTCTTACCGAACGAGTTAAACGACAAAAGCATTGAGCATAGATAAGAAACCCAACAAATGATAATATAAGCATGTGAACAAAATAATAATTTCAATATAAGAGAGTTTCAAAAGATTACATTGTTCCCCAACAACAAAGGGTTTAGTTCACCATGGACATGGTGTAACTAGATGGAATTAAATGAAAGAATGGAAGAGTAAACCCTAGATTTGATAAATTGGAGCCTAAGCATCCAAGCAACCGTCTCCAAGGAGTGTAGAAATGCTCTGGACGTCTCCGCTTTCCAAAAGAATCCTTTGAAGATCGCACTGGGCTATTTATAACACATAAAAGTAACATAATTTAAGTCCAAGCCCAGCATTCCACCGCTCAGCGCCTAATTTGACCGCCCAGTGGTTTCCCTCTAATCGCCTGACCGCTCAGCGGTCCATCCCACCGCTCAGCGATTTGCCTCTAATTGCTTGGACGCTCAGCGGCACCGCTTGAGCGAGAGGCAGTGGCTGCTCCCTCGAGTCTGGCGCTCAGCGCTGGAAAATAGCGTTGAGTGGTGACTTTGACTCTTCTTTTCTTCCTTTTTCTCCTTCTTTCTTTACTCTAAGTTCTCCTTACTTCACTTCCATCTTCAATTGTCATCAAAACCCTGCAAAATAATGCAAAACAAACATAATATCTCTACAAACAACTTTTGACTATCATGTGACTCAACTAAGTGTTTTACTTGATTCTAAGCTCATTCTAAGCCATAAAGGGAGTCTTTTGATATCAAATTTAAGTATAAAAATAACGGTTTTTAAACCGTTATCACGACCCAGGTTCGGTTTTGGGTTGAATTGCCATAAGAGATGCAAAAGACGCAATTTTTTTTACGAAGAAGCTAGCAAGGGGAGGAAGTGCTACTACGCTACCCAAAGACACGAGGAAAACAACAGCAAAACACAACGAATACTCAGTAGACGTCGGTTAATGCCATATCCGACATCTATTGTGCCCTTAGACGTCGGTTAGTGTCATGTCTGACGTCTTTATAGTGCCCTTAGATGTCAGTTAATTCTGTGTCCGACATCTTTATAGACATCGGGCATAGCACTAATCGAAGTCTATAAAGACGTCGGGCGTGCAGGGATAAAAGCTGAAAATAATACAAATCACAAATAATAACCCTATTGAATAACGGAGTTAGTTACTCTTAGACATTCTGAGCACTAGTAAAGGGATAAAAGCTGTAAATATTAGTGATGATGAGTGTCTCTATGCTCAAGAATGTGCCTTTGTCGTCTCGCCCTTAGTTTAGTTCCCTATTCTCTAAAAGATTGAAAGTGTGATGCATTCTATTATTTTTCAAACGTGTATGTCATTAGGATAGCTACCATTGTTGGGAAACTAGACCCTTCTCATTGGGCAAATTGGTCATGCTTACTGGGCAAATTATGGTGCATTCATTGGGCCTGGAATCTATACTCAAATGAATTGTAAATGATAATCCTTGATATATATATTCATCTTCCGATATTCCCATATCTTTGAAATATTCTTCAAATCTTTTGAGATTGACTTACTCTAAAAAATATTTCACAAATAAAATCCATGCCATGCCAAAATAGTTCAACATCATATGCATCCTTAATAGCATGCCATATTGACGAGGATTTAAATAACATATTTTTATATTTAAATTTAATAAATTGAATATGCATGAGTTTAGTGCAATCATTTTGCCATAAGAAAACTCCTAAGTTAAACGTAGTAGATAGTCTTTATATTGTAACTGAATATTGGTAACCTTCAAACCACCATTAAGCTTACAACTACATAAGATAGACTGTTTAATTGTGAGCAATTCCTATCTTTATGTATCTTTGTCCAAATAAAATTTTGAATCCATTATTCTACCTTAAGAATTAGCTTAATAAGCCATTTGTAAATCTAGAAGGTATAGGAAAATAAGCCAACAATTAATTAACAAATTTACTAGATGAGCTTTTCCTATCATACTAAGGTACTTCCATTTCCAAGAAGCAAGTTTATTACGAATGTTGGAGGTATTACTAAGCCAACAATTAATTAACAAATGTTGGAGGTATTATTTTCCCATTTATAGAAAATAAATATATTGTCAACATAGAGAGTATGACAAGTAAATTGTATCTCCTGATGACCAACAATGAGAACCATAAGTTTTTAGAAATAAGCTCTGAGATACCCTTACACAATAAAGAGAAAGAGAGGATTTTCCTATCTATCCGCTCTACCACAATGGAAGTAATAAGTAAAATCACTAGTAACTCGGATAGAAAGATAAACAAATTACAAAGCCAAATCTAATTAACAAATACGAAGAATCCACATCAAACCCTTCATGAAACTAAAACAACGCAACACTTTAATTAAGAAATGCCTAACAAACTTTATTCTCATTCTCATTTATCATATAATAAAAACAGAAAAAAATGTTTAATTTTTTTTAATTATTTGACTAAACAATATAGTCTATAAATATTACATTTTGTACGATGTTCTCATGGTTAATGGAAAGGCTTATGTTAAAACACAAAGTCTAGATCAATAAAAAGAGAGAAGAAAATAATTTTATATTCTGATTGCTTAAAAATAAACATTCAGTATCAACTACGAATTCATGAAATTTGTTGGAATAGTTTGAAGATCAAATTAATATTACACTCAACTGAAATCACACTTTCAGACATGTTCTTCTTACATGATAATTACGATGAAATGTAGTCTTACATTGAAAAGTTAAACACGTATATTTACAAAAGATCAATAAATGTTTGTGTTATTCTTTCAATTCGCATTTCATCTAAAAAAAAGAAAAACTCATTCTGTAATCTTCTTTAAACAAAAATCTGTGTTATGAGCATCTTTAGCTTTTTCAAGAGAAACCTCCAACCATTCAACAGTGCTCAAAATATTCTCACTTTTCAGCAACTCTCAGATACTTAACATCCTTATCTTATTCTCCTTTTAAATTTCCATCCGAGGTTGGAAATTACTAATAAATGAAACGGGGGAATCCTACGATGACATCTTTCACAGCAAAACTATCCCCATTTCTAAATGATCCCAAATCATCATCCTGTAATTCATAAACAAAAAAAGGCTTCTGTTAGAAATTAGAATCATTTTGAAATCAAAGATTATCCAGCACTCATTCATATATGTTAAGCTTGACATGTTTTATAATCTCCATTTTTGACAGAGAAAAATTGTGAAACAGTACTAAATATGTGTATCACTAAAAACTGAAATTTTCAGCAAACAAATTGTTTTTTAATTTGAAAAACTAAATAAAACAAAACAGTGAAAGAAGTGGAGGATCTAATAATGAAATGATTATATATATGATACCTTTGGTAAACTTCCTTGATTTGATTGTGAGATAATCTCATTTCAAAAATTTATGTCTGCGTCTTCTTCGTCTTCTTCATTCTGCATGCTGCTGCCCATTTCTCCAAACTCTAAATATTCAGAGACAACTAAAACTATTATTTTCTTGCTGATTAAAATTCCATAACTTTGATGAGAAACTCTTTCAATCTCCGCTTTATATAGATAGAAAAAAGGAGATTATAGTTCATTCAAAGAGAATTAATATTAATTTTTTCAGTAATTTTCGTTTCAAAACTATAGAATAAGAAAAGTAATAAATGAATGCATTTGATTAATAAATAATGTCATTAATGTAATGAATTAATGCATGCGTTATAATATTTATGCAATATCATTAAATATGTTACTCCAAATTAATGTATATATTAATGTAACATAAATAACCTTAATTCATTTATTTATTTATTTGTGTAAATATCAATATATGCATACATTCTATTTATTATATAATTAGTTTAAACACAAGCGCTTTATGCATTTTTTAAATATTTACAAATTTTTAAATTTTAAATATAGTATTTAGAATGAAAAAATTAAATAAACATAATATATATATATATAGCTGTAAATATGTATTTATAAATATAACTATTGATAAAATAAATTTTAGTTATAAGTATTATTGTGTTAGAGCTGTCAAAATGGGTAACCTGGCCCGGCCCACCGCGAGTTGGTCACTTAGTGAGCCAACCCAACCCGGCTCATTTATTAGCGAGCCAGAAAAACTAGAACCCAGCCCGACAGACCACGGGTTGGTGGGTAAACGGGTTGGCTCACTAGTTCATTTAATTACATTTTTTTAAAATAAAAAAGAAATACAAACTTTCTGTAATTTAAATTTAAACAAATTTCACTCCCAAAAAATTATTTCAAAATAATAATAAAAAGTACAATATAATCCAAATTCATAGATATCAAAAAATAACCAGTACTCAACAACATCAACAAAAAATTAATAGTTTAATTTGTAACATAATTTCCCAAATTCAAAGATATCAAAAACAAATTGTTCAAATAATGTATATTCAAATTGTTTAAATAAAATGAATAAACTCTGATACAAGTATGTCAAAACAGTAAAAAAAAATCATTCCATGTCTTCAAATCTCCCACAACAAAAAACAAATTCGCAAACCCTTATTTTTGTCATTATACGGTTTTTGAAAAAAAAAAGAAAGAGAAGTGAGAAAACAAAAATGTGGAGAACAGACAAGAAAAAGGAAGGGTGTTTTACCTGAATAATTTTAGTGAAGTGAGAGTGAGAGCATTGTCAAATTAGAGCAAGTACTGTGAAAGTGATTTGTGAGAGCAGATGTTACTTTATTGGTATACACAGTGAGTGAAGAGAGTATTTTATTTTTTAGGGTTTCATAAATAAAATAATAAATTAAAAAAATAAAATTAGGTAGGTGGGTTCGTGGGCCAACCCGGCTCACCACGGGTTCAACCCGCATGAGCCGGGTTGAAATCTGACCCGCATATAGGTGGGTTGTATTTTTCAAACTCAACACGGCCTAAACTCGTGACGGGCCGGGTTGGCCCGCGAGTTGTGACCCATTTTGACGGCTCTAGTTTAAACACAAAGCATTTAATGCATTTTTTAAATATTTACAAATTTTTAAATTTTAAATATAGTATTTAGAATGAAAAAATTAAATAAACATAATATCTATAAATATATATTTATAAATATAAATATATATTTATAAATATAAATATTGATAAAATAAATTTTAGTTATAAGTATTATTGTGTTAGAGCTGTCAAAACGGGTTACCCGGCCCGGCCCACCGCAGGTTGGTCACTTAGTGAGCCAACCCAACCCGGCTCATTTATTAGCGAGCCAGAAAAACTTGAACCCGGCCCGACCCACCACGGGTTGGTGGGTAAACGGGTTGGCACACTAGCTCATTTAATAACATTTTTTTAAAATAAAAAAGAAATACAAACTTTCTATAATTTAAATTTAAACAAATTTCACTCCCAAAAAATTCTTTCAAAATAATAATAAAAAGTACAATATAATCCAAATTCATAGATATCAAAAAAGAACCAGTACTCAACAACATCAACAAAAAATTAATAGTTTAATTTGTAACATAATTTCCCAAATCCAAAGATATCAAAAACAAATTGTTCAAATAATGTATATTCAAATTGTTTAAATAAAATGAATAAACTCTGATACAAGCATGTCAAAACAGTAAAAAAAAATCATTCCATGTCTTCAAATCTCCCACAGCAAAAAACAAATTCGCAAACCCCTATTTTTGTCATTATAGGGTTTTTGAAAAAAAAAAGAAAGAGAAGTGAGAAAACAAAAATGTGGAGAAAATACAAGAAAAAGGAAGGGTGTTTTACCTGAATAATTTTAGTGAAGTGAGAGTGAGAGCACTGTCAAATTAGAGCAAGTACTGTGAAAGTGATTTGTGAGAGCAGAGGTTACTTTTTTGGTATACACAGTGAGTGAAGAGAGTATTTTATTTTTTAGGGTTTCATAAATAAAATAATAAATTAAAAATATAAAATTAGGTAGGTGGGTTTGTGGGCCAACTCGGCTCACCACGGGTTCAACCCGCATGAGCCGGGTTGAAATCTGACCCGCATATAGGTGGGTTGTATTTTTCAAACTCAACACGGCCCGAACCGTGACGGGCCGGGTTGGCCCGCGGGTTGTGACCCATTTTGACGGCTCTAGTTTAAACACAAGCGTTTTATGTATTTTTTAAATATTTACAAATTTTTAAATTTTAAATATAGTATTTAGAATGAAAAAATTAAATAAACATAATATATATATATATATATATATATATATATATATATATATATATCTATAAATATATGTTTATAAATATAAATATTGGTAAAATAAATTTTAGTTATAAGTATTATTGTGTTAGAGCTGTCAAAACGGGTTACCCGTCCCGACTATATATATATATATATATATATATATATATATATATATATAGCTATAAATATGTATTTATAAATATAACTATTGATAAAATAAATTTTAGTTATAAGTATTATTGTGTTAGAGCTGTCAAAACGGGTAACCCAGCCTGGCCCACCGCAGCTTGGTCACTTAGTGAGCCAACCCAACCCGGCTCAGTTATTAGCGAGCCAGAAAAACTTGCACCCGGCCCGACCCACCACGGGTTGATGGGTAAACGGGTTGGCTCACTAGCTCATTTAATTACATATTTTTAAAATAATAAAAAAATACAAACTTTCTATAATTTAAATTTAAACAAATTTCACTGCGAAGAAATTATTTCAAAATAATAATAAAAAGTACAATATAATCCAAATTCATAGATATAAAAAAAGAACCAGTACTCAACAAAAAATTAATTGTTTAATTTGTAACATAATTTCCCAAATTCAAAGATATCAAAAACAAATTGTTCAAATAATGTATATTCAAATTGTTTAAATAAAATGAATAAACTCTGATACAAGCATGTCAAAACAGTAAAAAAAAAATCATTCCATGTCTTAAAATCTCCCACAGCAAAAAACAAATTTGCAAACCCCTATTTTTGTCATTATAGGGTTTTTGAAAAAAAAAAGAAAGAGAAGTGAGAAAACAAAAATGTGGAGAAAAGACAAGAAAAAGGAATGGTGTTTTACCTGAATAATTTTAGTGAAATGAGAGTGAGAGCACTGTCAAATTAGAGCAAGTACTGTGAAAGTGATTTGTGAGAGCAGAGGTTACTTTTTTGGTATACACAGTGAGTGAAGAGAGTTTTTATTTTTTAGGGTTTCATAAATAAAATAATAAATTAAAAATATAAAATTAGGTAGGTGGGTTGGTGGGCCAACCCGGCTCACCACGGGTTCAACCCGCATGAGCCGGGTTGAAATCTGACCCGCATATAGGTGGGTTGTATTTTTCAAACTCAACACGGCCTAAACTCGCGCTCGTGACGAGCCGGGTTGGCCCGCGAGTTGTGACCCATTTTGACGGCTCTAGTTTAAACACAAAGCGTTTAATGCATTTTTTAAATATTTACAAATTTTTAAATTTTAAATATAGTATTTAGAATAAAAAAATTAAATAAACATAATATCTATAAATATATATTTATAAATATAAATATATATTTATAAATATAAATATATATTTATAAATATAAATATTGATAAAATAAATTTTAGTTATAAGTATTATTGTGCTAGAGCTGTGAAAACGGGTTACCCGTCCCGACTATATATATATAGCTATATATATGTATTTATAAATATAACTATTGATAAAATAAATTTTAGTTATAAGTATTATTTTGTTAGAGCTGTCAAAACGGGTAACCCGTCCCGGCCCACCGCAGGTTGGTCACTTAGTGAGCGAACCCAACCCGGCTCATTTATTAGCGAGCCAGAAAAACTTGAACCCGGCCCGACCCACCACGGGTTGGTGGGTAAACAGGTTGGCACACTAGCTCATTTAATAACATTTTTTAAAATAAAAAAGAAATACAAACTTTCTATAATTTAAATTTAAACAAATTTCACTCCCAAAAAATTATTTCAAAATAATAATAAAAAGTACAATATAATCCAAATTCATAGATATCAAAAAATAACCAGTACTCAACAAAAAATTAATTGTTTAATTTGTAACATAATTTCCCAAATTCAAAGATATCAAAAACAAATTGGTCAAATAATGTATATTCAAATTGTTTAAATAAAATGAATAAACTCTGATACAAGCATGTCAAAACAGTAAAAAAAAATCATTCCATGTCTTCAAATCTCCCACAGCAAAAAACAAATTCGCAAACCCCTATTTTTGTCATTATAGGGTTTTTGAAAAAAAAAAAAGAAAGAGAAGTGAGAAAACAAAAATGTGGAGAAAAGTCAAGAAAAAGGAATAGTGTTTTACCTGAATAATTTTAGTGAAATGAGAGTGAGAGCACTGTCAAATTAGAGCAAGTACTGTGAAAGTGATTTGTGAGAGCAGAGGTTACTTTTTTGGTATACACAGTGAGTGAAGAGAGTATTTTATTTTTTAGGGTTTCATAAATAAAATAATAAATTAAAAATATAAAATTAGGTAGGTGGGTTGGTGGGCCAACCCGGCTCACCACGGGTTCAACCCGCATGAGCCGGGTTGAAATCTGACCCGCATATAGGTGGGTTGTATTTTTCAAACTCAACACGGCCTAACCTCGTGACGGGCCGGGTTGGCCCGCGAGTTGTGACCCATTTTGACGGCTCTAGTTTAAACACAAAGCGTTTAATGCATTTTTTAAATATTTACAAATTTTTAAATTTTAAATATAGTATTTAGAATAAAAAAATTAAATAAACATAATATCTATAAATATATATTTATAAATATAAATATTGATAAAATAAATTTTAGTTATAAGTATTATTGTGTTAGAGCTGTCAAAACGGGTTACCCGTCCCGACTATATATATATATATAGCTATATATATGTATATATATAGATATATATAGCTATAAATATGTATTTATAAATATAACTATTGATAAAATAAATTTTAGTTATAAGTATTATTTTGTTAGAGCTGTCAAAACGGGTAACCCGGCCCGGCCCACCACAGGTTGGTCACTTAGTGAGCGAACCCAACCCGGCTCATTTATTAGCGAGCCAGAAAAACTTGAACCCGGCCCGACCCACCACGGGTTGGTGGGTAAACGGGTTGGCACACTAGCTCATTTAATAACATTTTTTTAAAATAAAAAAGAAATACAAACTTTCTATAATTTAAATTTAAACAAATTTCACTCCCAAAAAATTATTTCAAAATAATAATAAAAAGTACAATATAATCCAAATTCATAGATATCAAAAAATAACCAGTACTCAACAAAAAATTAATTGTTTAATTTGTAACATAATTTCCCAAATTCAAAGATATCAAAAACAAATTGTTCAAATAATGTATATTCAAATTGTTTAAATAAAATGAATAAACTCTGATACAAGCATGTCAAAACAGTAAAAAAAAATCATTCCATGTCTTCAAATCTCCCATAGCAAAAAACAAATTCGCAAACCCCTATTTTTGTCATTATAGGGTTTTTGAAAAAAAAAAGAAAGAGAAGTGAGAAAACAAAAATGTGGAGAAAAGACAAGAAAAAGGAATGGTGTTTTACCTGAATAATTTTAGTGAAATGAGAGTGAGAGCACTGTCAAATTAGAGCAAGTTTTGTGAAAGTGATTTGTGAGAGCAGAGGTTACTTTTTTGGTATACACAGTGAGTGAAGAGAGTATTTTATTTTTTAGGGTTTCATAAATAAAATAATAAATTAAAAATATAAAATTAGGTAGGTGGGTTGGTGGGCCAACCCGGCTCACCACGGGTTCAACCCGCATGAGCCGGGTTGAAATCTGACCCGCATATAGGTGGGTTGTATTTTTCAAACTCAACACGGCCTAAACTCGTGACGGGCCAGGTTGGCCCGCGAGTTGTGACCCATTTTGACGGCTCTAGTTTAAACACAAAGCGCTTAATGCATTTTTTAAATATTTACAAATTTTTAAATTTTAAATATAGTATTTAGAATAAAAAAATTAAATAAACATAATATCTATAAATATATATTTATAAATATAAATATATATTTATAAATATAAATATTGATAAAATAAATTTTAGTTATAAGTATTATTGTGTTAGAGTTTTCAAAACAGGTTACCCGTCCCGACTATATATATATATTTAGATATAGATATATAGCTATAAATATATATTTATAAATATAACTATTGATAAAATAAATTTTAGTTATAAGTATTATTGTGTTAGAGCTATCAAAACGGGTAACCCGGCCCGACCCATCACGGGTTGGTCACTTAGTGAGCCAACCCAACCCGGCTCAATTATTAGCGAGCCAGAAAAACTTGAACCCGGCCCCACCCACCACGGGTTGGTGGGTAAACGGGTTGGCTCACTAGCTCATTTAATTACATTTTTTCAATAAAAAAATACAAACTTTCTGTAATTTAAATTTAAACAAATTTCACTCCTAAAAAATGATGTTAAAGACAATTGAAAATAATAATAGAAAGTACAGTATAATCCAAATTCAAAGATATAAAAAAAGAACCAGTACTCAACACAAAATTAATAGTTTAATTTGTAACATAATTTCCCAAATTCAAAGATATCAAAAGAAGCTTGTTCAAATGTATACTCAAATTGTTTAAATAAAATGAACAAACTCTGATACAAGCATGTCAGAACAGGAAAAAAAATCATTCCATGTCTTCAAATCTCCCACAATATAAAAGAAATTCTCAAACCCCTATTTTTGTCATTATAGGGTTTTTGAAAAAAAAAAAGAAAGAGAAGTGAGATAACAAAAATGTGGAGAAAAGAGAAGAAAAAAGGAAGAGTGTTTTACCTGTTCCTTGAATAGTTTTAGTGAAGTGAGAGTAAGAGCACTGTCAAATGAGAGCAAGTACTGTGAGATTGATTTGTGAGAGCAGAGGTTACTTCTTTTGTATACACAGCGAGTGAAGAGAGTATTTTACTTTTTAGGGTTTCATAAATAAAATAATAAATTAAAAAAAATAAAATTAGGTAGGTGGGTTGGTGGGCCAACCCAGCTCACCAAGGGTTCAACCCGCATGAGCCGGGTCTAAATGAGTCGGGTTGTAATCTGACCCGCATATAGGTGTGTTCTATTTTTCAAACCCAACCCGGCCGAACCTGTGACAGGCCGGGTTGGCCCGCGGGTTGTGACCCATTTTGATGGCTCTATATTGTGTAAAGAATTATTTTTTATTAAAATTATTTAAATTTGAAAAAATAATTCTTAAAGTGATAATGTAAAACTCCAAAAAATGGTATTTTAGGAGTAGTGGTAGCCCAAAAATAGTGAGACAAGGTTATTTTAATATTAAATGGTTTTATTATAAATAGTTTAGTTATAAACGAGTTTCATTATTTTAAAACGTATCATCTCTCTAGAAACCATTTTTCTAGAGTTCTCTACCTTCTCTATAAATTATCTTACTTCTTGATCATTTGTTTAATGACCAGGAAGTTCCTATGATCTAGAGTTATATCCCATTTTTTCTTTAATCATCTATTTATGATCCAGCTTAAGAAATTCTTTTCGCGTGTATCAATTGTCTTTACCTCTTGACTTTCTGTAAATTTGTGGTCCTAAGGGTGTATGTTCTAAGAGCTCTGTATCTTCAGTGTAAGGTAAGGGAAGCTAGAAGTTCATCTTTAATTGATGTTTGTGATGTAAGTTTGGTGTTCTTAGGTATGTTGACTTGATTAGATGGTGATTTTTGTTTTTTTGACTAGTACTAGTTCAACTAAATGTGTGTATTTCGTCATTTAACAATGAAATTCTAGTGTGATGCATTTTGGATGATATTGTGATGATGATTTGCATGTAGTCATGTTGTACTAATGATTGAAATGTGCATTTCAAAGATTGTGATGTAATAAGTTGAAGTCTTTTGAGTTTTGGTAGTTGAAATTGAGGTTTTGATAAACCATTTAATGAGATAGAGTTGGAGTATGAAATATGTCATTTGCAGGTCTAGTTATGTGTTATTTGGGACTTATTGGTGCCTTGAGTTGATAAAATCAGATAAGGAATAGAGGAAGAGTCAAAGTGATGATTTTAAGAAGGTTATAAGTCCATTTTAGGGGTTTCAAATAGGTAAAATCTAAAGAAAGGGAGTATGAACTGAAATGAACTTTTGGGTCTGTCTTTGGGGTGATATACAATTGTCTTGATGTGGTGAGAATGGTATAAAACAGATATAAGAGTAGTTAATGGTTCAAAAGTAAAGTTTAACTTGGTTTTGGGGTAAACTTAGCGGTTGTGACAAGTGATATTTTGAATCAAGTGTTCTGGGTTAATTGTGATGATTGGTAGGTTGTTATTAAGTCCATTATGACTTGTTCAAGCTATTAGTTGCAGAAATTGGGTGTTGCAAGTCATAAATTGAGTTTGGTATGGTTTAAGGTAGTAAGTTGGTTTGAGGTAGTCATTTGGAGTTAGGAATTAAATATCAGATGATACAGGGTGTTTAGAAGGTCCTTGGAACCATTCAAAGTTGTGGGGGGAAAGATTATGAAGTGATCCAAAAAGAGTATAAGCTTATTAATAATGTCTGAGTGCTCCTTCAGAGCGTTGGGCCCCAGTTTCCAGAGGTCAGGGCTTTGAGCACCAACTTTGGGTTTGATGCATTGTTGATGATTCTGTGATGAATGCCTTGAGGTTTAATATGATAGTATGTCATGTGTGAATGAAGGATATGTATGTATAATTATGAGAGGGTTGTGATGATGATGAATATGTGGTTGATTATGTGTATGGTATTGATGGACGTAATTCCATGACTCGTGGAGAGGTTTTATAGTGGTGCTTGTGCTATTGTTGTATGAATATATAAAGCTTGGAACTAGTAGTTTATCCCGATACTCTAATGATCATTCATTCTCACGTAGAGAGGAGTGAGTCATGTGGTGAGAGTAATATGAGGTTTTTGTCTATTGGCTTTGATCATGGCTATAAGTAACTGAAATGGACTAACTTTGTATAGTAGCTTGATTTCAGCTAGTTTTATTACCATTACACGAATTATCATATTATGTCACCACCACGAATTATAATTAATATAAATCATCACTATAAAATATGTTCGTTTACTACTGTAGTGAGCTTCGTGAACTTTGAGGTGAACATCCGCTAAGCTATTTCTATTCTAGTTTTGTAAATTTTGCTTAATTGCTTTTAACTTTTGTGAAAAAAAGAAAAAATAGGACAACCAACCAATGCTTTATTCAAGAAAGATGTTCTCAAATTTATTGCTATGAATATCAAATTAACATTACATTCAAAACAGAAATCACACTTTCAGACTTTTTCTTCTTATTAATTACATGATAATTACTATGAAATATGGTATTATATTGAAAAGTTAAAATCACACGTATATATAATTTATCAATAAATGTTTCTCTTATTCTCCTTTAATCCTTCACATCGTATATCTCTCTACAGTTTTATATGAATCCGCATTTCACCCAACAGATGAAGAGCTCATGCTTTTAATTAAGCAAATGTTTTTGGAGAAGTTCGTCTTTGAAATATTCTCTCATTTCTTGTTGTTCATCTTTCAGCATGGAGCTGCTGATATTGGTGAAATGGCATAAAGAATCCGGAAAATTAATGTACATGAGACAATTAATATACATGAGACCATTAAGTCAAGTCTCGTCCAAACTCCTCCGCCATCTCTTTATGATTTCCCAAACGACAATGCTGTAATTCAAATAAATGTTTGTGTTAGGAAAATAGAATTAGTTTCAATTCAAAGATTAAGTTTCACATGTTTAATGAAGATCATCATAACGAAAAATCACAAACAAAGAAAATTTTGAAACACAAAATTTAATGTATAGGTCAGGGAAAAAAAAGGAGATAAAAAGGTGAAAATTCAAAATGAAAAGAACTTCTCCATCTCTTCTGACATGCCACGATAGAAGACTGAAATTCAGAAGAAAAAAAAAAGGCTTGGAATGAATTTGAATATGTGAAAAAGCACTCAAAATATGTATACTAAAAAGATACAAACAGTTTTTTTAATTTGAATAGCTAAATAAAACACAGGAATGAAAAAAAGGCATGGATCTAATTAATGAAACAGATATATAAAGAGTACCTTTGGTATACTTCCTTGATTTGATTTTGGGATAATCTCATAACTCTTTGTAAAGTTTATGTCTTCGCCTTCCTCGTCTTCTTCGTCATTGTGCACGCTGCTGCCCATTTCTCTAAACTCTAAATATTCAGAGACAACTAAAAACTATTATTCTGTTATTGATTAAAATTCGATAACTTTGTTGTGAAACTCTATGAATCTCAGCTTTATTTATAGATGAAAAAAAGAAAAGAAAGAGGCAGATGTTTCCTTTAAGTAATAACAAAACTGATTTTCCTTTTTCATTAATTCACGCAGATGTTTGGGGTCCTGCCCCACAATCTACACATAATGGAAAAAAATGATTTATCAGTTTTGTTGATGATTGTACTAGGGTAACCTGGGTGTATTTGCTTAAACATACAAGTGAAGTGTGTGATGTGTTTCGTTCCTTTCATCTTATGCTCGTTACACAATTTAACACACATATTAAAGTCATTCGATCAGACAATGGAGGGGAATATTTTAAGACTGAATTAATAGAGTTCATGAACTCTAAAGGCATCTTGCATCAAACTACATGTCCTTATTCACCACAACAAAATGGCGTGGCTGAAAGGAAAAATAGACATATATTAGAGGTGACTAGATCACTTTTGATAGATGGTAATGTCCCATCTCATTTATGGGGTGAAGTTGTGAGCTCTGCCATTTATTTAATTAATCGAAGCCCTTCTAGTGTGCTTAACTTTTGAAGGTCTTTTGATGTGTTGTCTGATCATTGTATCCTTCCTCCCATAGTTTATTTACCCCCTCATGGTTTTGGATGTGTTATATATGTTCACTTACACCCACATCAACGTACAAAGCTTGAAGAAAGAGCTATCAAATGTGTTTTTGTTGGGTATGGATCAACTAAAAAAGTTTATCGTGCTTACCATCCACCATCAAAGAAATTTTATATCTCTATGGATGTGACATTTAATGAGCACGATTTTTTTTATGTTGATTCTCCACTTCAGGGAGGCCATGAAAGTGAAGTGCATAATCATGATGTTAGTATGTTTGATATCTCCGATATAAAATTATATTGTGAAGATAAATTATCATGTAAGGATCATTCTGCAGGAAGTGAGCCAATCCAAAATATGGACACTTTGTTTCTAGATAATACAGTGTCTTCTGATCATAACCAATTGGCTCAATCTTCTCCACAGGTTCAGCTTGACTCTTCAGAGGTACCTTCTGATCCTATCTCTGATAATACGAATTTAATCTACCACCTCGTTCTAACCGTGATCAACCTCCAACTAAATATGAACTAGACCTCCAACCCAAATTTAAATATCCAATTAGTAAATGTGTCATCTCACAGGTTATCTCAATCATATGCATCATTTGTATCTCAATTATCTTCAATTTCTATTCATAGTAATGTACAGGAAGCTTTGGCAGATCCTAGATGGACCAAAGCAATGGTTGAGGAGATGACAGCTTTAGAAAAAAATAACACTTGGGATCTTGTGTCCTTACCAAGAGGGAAGAAAACGGTGGGCTGCAAATGGGTATTTACAATTAAGCATAAAGCTGATGGAGCTATTGAGAGGTATAAAACACAACTTGTGGCTAAAGGTTACACTCAGTCTTATGGTGTATATTACCAAGAGACGTTTGCACCGGTAGCCAAGCCCAACACGGTGAGAATACTTTTGTCCCTAGCAGCAAACCAAGATTGGTCTCTTCTACAATTTGATGTGAAAAATGCTTTCCTACATGAAGAAATTTCAAAAGAAATTTATATGGATTCTCCACTAGGCATGACAGATTCAACTAGAATGAAGGTTTGCAAATTAAAGAAGGCACTATATGGATTAAAACAATCTCCAAGATCATGGTTTGGAAGGTTTACTAAGTCTATGAAGGCATTTGGCTACAAAGCAAGTAACTCTGATCACACCTTATTTTTGAAGAGAAGAAAAGAAAAAATTACAGCTTTGATTATAGATGTAGATGACATGATTGTTGCAGAAAATGACCAAGATGAGATCTCTAGTTTACAACAATACCTTGCATCTGAGTTTGAGATGAAACAACTTGGAAATCTAAAATATTTTCTGGGTATTAAAGTAGCTAGATCAAAACATGGTAATTTCCTATGCCAAAGAAAATATACTATTGACTTACTATTTGAAATTGGGCTGCTTGGGAGTAAACCAGTTGATACACCAATTGAAAAAAATCATAAACTCTTTCAATGCTCAAATTCAGCAAGCATAGACAAAGGGAGATACCAAAGACTGGTAGGAAAATTAATTTATTTGTGTCATACACGTCCAGATATAACCTATGCAGTGAATGTTGTTAGTCAATTTATACATGACTCACGAAAGCTTCATATGGATGTTGTTGAGAGGATTTTGAGATATTTAAAGTCCGCTCTTGGTAAAGGAATTTAGTTCTCAAATAATGGAAACTTGAAGGTAGAAGGGTTCATTGATGCAGATTGGGCAGGTTCAAAAGATGATAGAAGATCTACCTCTGGATACTTTACTTTTGTAGGAGGGAATCTTGTAACATGGAGGAGTAAAAAGCAGCCTGTAGTAGCAAGATCTAGTGCTGGAGTAGAATTTAGAGGCATGACACTAGGTGTATGTGAACTTTTGTGGATTAAAAATGTGCTATCAGATTTGGGATTTAAACCAAATGAAGCTGAGGTTGTACTGTGACAATACTTCGGCTATAACAATTGCTCATAATCTTGCGCAACATGATAGAACAAAGCATGTGGAGATTGATAGACATTTCATCAAAGAGAAGATTGAAGATGGAATAATTTCCTTTCCTTTTGTAAGATCAGAGTTGTAGTTGGTTGATGTTCTCACCAAAGGAATGTCAAGAAGATTTTTTAATGAGTCTTTATTCAAGTTGGGAATGTGTGATATCCATGCACCAACTTGAGTGGGGGTGTTAAGATATGCCAAATATTCTATTAATGGATATTAGGCAATCAAATATTTTGTTATTTATAATTTAGATAGTATTATAATTTGTGTAGATTTGTGCACCTGTCATTTCCTTTAATAGATGAAGGATTATGGGATCCTTATATGTATATATATGCTACTCTACTCTTTGAAATAATACATCAGAATTATTCTTTAAACCTTTTATTATTCCTCACATAGTTTGTTCTTCATCTACATGGAGTGGGACCAAAAAACACTCACAAGATAAAGATTGCAAATCATAGATGCACCTTCAGTCGTGCTAGTAAGATCATTGAATGTAGTCTAGCAAATGACTCTCAAGACTACCTCAAGATTCTTCAAATTCTTCGTGTTCTTGATTCGTGGAGCTCGTGAGTAATTTGTAAACTTTCTGAACTCAAAAACAATCAGATATGACAATGTTAGAATGATCAAAAGTTAGAGAAATACAAACAGTCTGTCAATTTATAGTTTCTGTCAAATTTGACGCAAAGTAATCCATTAGGTTAGTAGTGTAATAGGTTACATAAAATTGTTGTAATAGTATTACAACTAACTATTCTCATTAATTGAATGATCAATTAATGTAAGTGATTAACATTAAATGTTAGTCAAACACATTAAAAAATATGATCGTTATAGCAGTTATGATTAACATTCAATCAGTTATCAAACATAACAGACTTAATTGAATACACAGAGATGGTAATGGATTAAGTTTATCACTTAAGAAAATTTTGAAATCTTTTCTTCTTAAAAAATCATCACAGCACATCTGAAAAAGATGGAAACACAAGAGTTTTAATCGATTCAACAACTAATGTAATCGATTAAAAACTAGTTGTTTTGCCACAGTTAAAAACGCAAGTTGTTTGATGACCTTAATTGATTATCACAACATTGTAATCGATTAAGTCATGTAGATATGCTTTTGTGCATGTGGTTATCTTTCAATAAAACATACAGTGAGTATACACAAATATAATCTCATCATAATCAACAATAGTATGCATAACCAACACAATATGTCCAACGAACGTATGTGCATATTACACAGTAAACATTTACATTTTTCACATATGTACAACACAATACAGAAACACGTTTCTGTTGTGACATAACAACATTCATGTATTATCAGTGTGTTGTCATCATAAAAAACCAACATAGTAGGGATTGGGTTCAACTATCACAGTGCTCTCCCTATCAACAAAAATATACATAAAATTTGGGTGGGGTGTGGTAGTCCATGGACCTTCATTTTAGAAAAAAAAAACATATTTATTTTGAATAGAAGAAAAAATGTAATTAATTCTTAATTTGTGACAAATTTAATTGTTTTCAATATGTCAAAGAAATATATACAAACATTTTAATAAGATATTTCAATAAATTTGGTTGTTTACTTATATAGAAAAATTATACAACAGGACATTAAAATTCTTGATTAATTAAACATATTTAATTTTTCTTGGGTGGTTAAACATATTTTATAAGTATATAACATACGCATTTAATTTTGTTGTTCAAAAAAATCCTCTAAATTTGAATTAAAGACAAAGAAGACATCTTAATTTCTAAGTTTAAAACAATGAATTTATAAATAATAAGTTTATGAATTCTTTTTATTATGTATTGTTTATTTTTTTTCCTTTTTTAGTATAGAACTTAAATTTATATTTAAATTCTACCAATTATTTATTTCTCTTTAATAATCTATATATATATATTTAGTAATTATTAAAAATTTAGTGTGAATTTTATTAGAATTAATAAAATATTTTCACATTTTGGCTAAACTTTGCGTTCCTTGTATGTTTAAGACTTTATTATAATGTATTACGTACTGCATTATAAAATGTTATTAGTTTTGTTTTCTAAGAAATTGATAAAATTAATAAAAAGATTATATTTAATAAATGTATTAAACTATATATTATATATTATTTAATAACAGAATAATAAGTGTGATATAAAAATATTGATTTAAATTTAAATATAATAAAATTATATTTTAAATATCTAATAAAACATATAATTCTATATGTGTACATAAATAATATTATTTATAAAAATTAATTAAAGATTTGTAGTAGGGTTTAATTTATCTTAATTCTTATTCTAACTCATTTGAGAGGGAGTTTTGAGAAGAGGAACAGTTTTTAAATATTCGATCCCGGCTCATTTGTTAGCGAGTCAGAAAAATTCGATCCCGGCTCGACCCACCATGGGTTGGCTCAGTGACCCACTTAATTACATTTTTTTAAATAAAAAAAATTACAAAGCTTCTATAATTCAAATGTAAACAAATTTCACTGCCAAATTTCACTCTCACATATGGATGTTTAATTAATTTTGAAAATATGAAACTTAAATAATTTTTTCAAACAAAAAATATAATCATGGGTCAAGAAGGCTGGGTTAAGAATATTATATGATTTTTATATTGTTTACTTTTTATTGTAATTATAAGGTTCATTGTTTGTGTTAGTTTATTCTTATTTGATATTTAGTTATACAAATAAAAAAATATGTAAAATTGTGATATAGAATAAGTCAAACAATTAAAATAAAAAAAGCAATAGTTACATATATATATATATATATATATATATATATATATTGATATTATTGTGTATATGGATTGATAAAAAATGTTACATTAATATATGTATTAATTTCATGTAGTATATTTAATGATATTTTATATTCATTAATGACATTATCTAATAACTAAATGCACACATTAATTACTTTTTCCTATTTTAAATTTATTTAAAACGAATGTTGCCAAAAAAAATTAATATTAATCCTCTTTCATTGAACTATTCATCCTTTTTTTTATCTATATAAGGCAGAGATTCGTAGAGTTTTCTCATTGAACTTTAATCAATGAGAAAAATAATAGGTTTGGTTGTGAAAGATGAAGACGAGGAAGAAGGAGACATAAACTTTTTAAAGAGTGATGAGATTATCTCAAAATCAAATCAAGGAAGTATACCAAAGGTAGTGTTTTGATTAAGAAAAGCCTCTTTTTTTTCATTGTTGTATTTTATTTAGTTAATCTTTGAATTGAAACTAATTGAATTTTCAAACACAAACCTTTATTATGAATTACAGCATTGTCTTTTGAGACATCATAATGAGTTGGTGGAGGTGTTTACATGGACGTGACTTAATTGTCTCGTCTTATTTCCCCCATTTCTTGAGCTCCACTTTCATGGATGAAGCTGTTCATGCACGAAAACAGAGATTATTTTCAACACTGTTGATTGCTTCGACGCTTCTCTGGGATTATAGGATTATAGATTATATGAGAATAAGAGAATAAGAGAAAGATTTATTAATAATTTGTAAATATACCTGCCATTTTAACTTTTCAATCTAATACTATATTTCATAGTAATTATTATGAAATTAAGAAGAAGAAAATATCTGAACGTGTGATTTCAGTTATGAATGTAATATTAATTTGATCTTCAAACAATACTCCAACAAGTTTGATATGAATTAACGTTGTGGACACTCAATGTTTATATTACGTATTATATTAAGAAATTCGTGTACTGTAACGAAGAATATATAAGATTTTGTATATATCTCCAATCTAACTAATTCACCTTTTTCTCATTCTAATTGAGCAATCAAGCAGTATCAATATATTGTCACCACAAATGTGAAAATACAACGAATAAAAAATGGATATACAACATGCACACGAATCGGAGTATTTCTCTACCTCTACGATCCATATATGTAACATCATTTTTTATTGAACTAATCTAATCAGTCAAGTAAGCATCTCAAATCGTGAGATGAACTACCTCATGAACACAAGTCATGTGAGAAATAAACCATACGTTAATGTTGTGTCACCACAAACGTCAAAACAAGACAAATAAAAAACACATCTTAAGCATGCACAGGAAGAGCACTTGCATCAAAACACAAATCAAAACATTTCACGACCTAAATGTACTAGATTTGTAGCCTTGTCATGGTTTATTGAACCGTCAGCCCCATAACCAACTCTTCTGTGAAGGACAGGTTATCTAAGCAACAGTTCATTCAAACATTGTCAACAAGTATAAAAAAAGACCAAATTAAAAATAAATTACGAAATTTTATACCACATTAAACAACCAAATAAATGAAGTTGATAGAGATTAAAAGATAATTTAACCCTAATAATAAGAATAAATATTTAGTATTCATCAAAATTTTAATAAACAAAAGTTAACATATTTTAATATGGATTTAGTTTGTACCAGTTAGACAATGATAATGACACTAATTTGAAAAAAAAAATGTTTTTCATGTAATATTTCTAATTTTAATAAAACAAAATATACGAAAAAAAATGCCATGGATGGTGGAGACATGTATAGATGAAAGAATGAGAAAGATAAATATGATTGAAGGAGATGATGAGAAAAGTATTTACGAGGGATATGTGTACTAATGAAGTAAATAAGTATAGATGAAGACGGTGAGTATAGTGAAAAAGATAAGTGTAGATAAAAATTATGAACATAGATAAAGAAGATGAGTGTCCGTGAAAATGATGAACGTGAGAAGATTTATGAGTGTGTATGGAAAATATTTATATATAAACATTAGTGCAGAAACGTTGTTTAACGTCGGTTAATTTGGGCTTTTAACGTTACTTTCCCAACCGACGTCTATACGAGTGACGTCAATTGGACGTCGAAATTCCATACAACCGACATCTATTTAGACGTCAGTTCACGCCATCCCCGACGTCTATATAGACGTCGGAATATGTCAAAACTGACGTGTAATGGGGCTATATAGACGTCGGCCTTTGCACTAACTGACGTCTATCTTCACTATAGACGTTCGACATTGCATTAATCAACGTCTAATATAGCCGTTGTGTTTTAGTGCAGTTTTGATCCTTTCTTTCGATAACCTAGTACCACACTCTCCCTTCGCTAGCTTCCCTACAAAAAAAAGCTTGCGTCTTTTGCATCTCTTTTGACATTTCAACCCAAAACCGAACCTGGGTCGAAACTAGGCAACGACCCAAGTTCCATTTTGGGTCAAAACGCCATAAAACATACAAAAGACGCCGCTTTTCTTGTGAGGAAGCTAGCAATGGGAGAATTTTGTACCACGTTACCCAAAGAGAGGATCAAAACTACACTAAAACACAACAAAAACACATTTTAATCGGTTAGTAGATGATATATGATGAAGAAACCAATTTAATCGGACTAAAACAAAATTTAAACGGCTGAAATAAAAAAAGAAAAACACCTGCAATGCTTAACCGCGAGACAGAGAAACGGAGAGGAGGAAGAAGAATGTAACTACGACAGAGAGAAACGGAGAGGAAGAAGAAGATTGTGCGCGTAACTGCGACAGAGAGAAACAGAGAGGAGGAAGAAGATTCTACGCGTAACTGCAACAAAGAGAAACAGAGAGGAGGAAGAAGACGATGCGCGTAACTATGAGTTCGCGCTTACTTAAAATATAAAATGATGAGTCGGTTACCTCACTAATCGGACGTCCAAGAGAATTTTGACCTGCCTTTTCAGGCCATTTAGACGTCCGATGCAAGGGTAGTGACGTCTAAAGCGCTGAACGAAGTGACGTTTCAGTATCCGGTCAGTCGAGTAGACGACGGGGACCTGGGTGAGCTTATGTCTATAATCTTATAGACATCGGTCCTGAACAAATGGACGTCTATTTTGCCTGCGGGGTAAGTAAATCGCATTAATTGCAACCATATAGATGTCGGGCCCCTGTAAAAACCGACGTCCAATAGACTTTTCACTTGCCCTTTTTCAAGCCATTTAGACGTCGGATGCAAGGGTACTGATGTCTAATGCGCTTAACGAAGTGACGTTTTAGTATCCGGTTAGTCCAGTAGACGACAGGGACCTTGGGGCGCTGACGTCTATAATCTTATAGACGTCGGTCTTGAACAAATGGACATCTATTTTGCCTGTGGGTGGTTGAATCGTATTAATTGCAGCCATATAGATGTCGGCCCCCTGTATAAATTGACGTCCAATAGGCTTTTCACATGCCTTTTTCAGGCCATTTAGACGTCGGTGCTGGAAGACGCGACGTCTATTTACGTGCGGGGTAGGTGAATCACATATAATTGCAGCAGTATAGACGTCAGTTTGTGGTAAAACTAACGTATACAGTATTATAGACGTCGGGCTATATCGAAACCGATGTCCATATCACCAACTTATTTACTAAAATACTACTGGTCAGTCATATATGTCGCTCAACACCATAACCGATATCTATGGGATGACCTTAAGGAGCGATTCTGCATTGGTGAAAGCGACATATGAGAAGATTTGTTCATACTTAAATTTAAACTTTTACATTAAAATAATTTATAACTTTTTTTGGTTGTCATAAAAATGCACAAATTCATAACTATTGATCAGAAAATTAAAATTAGTGTTCACTTAATTTATACTAATTTAAATAAATATAAATATTAAGTAAATAATATTAGTTTAAATTAGCCTGATGATAACTCTATTTTAAATTTTAAATTTTTCTTTTAGTTAGTATAGTCTATGCTAGTTTCGCCTTAAAGCTAGCTAACTCAAGTCTATTAGCATTTAACTTTAAGCGAATTCTATTAACCTTTTTAAGTATAAATATTTATTTATTAAAAAGTTAAATATAATTAGTGTTGAATTAGATTTATAAATCAATTCTATCAATAATTAAACCATTTAAGAAAACTATTTTTTAAATTTAAAAAAAAAAATTGCACCGCATTAGTGTACTCTATTACGATTTCACTAACACTAATAATATGTGGAAGCTATGGGATGTTTTCTTGGATTGTATTTATAAAGTGATCAAAACCACCGGGTCATTTTCTTAAAATTGTTCTCATAGAATTTGCATAATGTACAATAAATTAGTGTGCAAAGTAGATTTTTTAGTGAAGTTGACCTTAAAACTTTCAAAAGAAATTATTTTTTATGCAAAACAATATTGGTATTCTAACTCATACATTTCTACATACGAAGGAAAAGATTTGAACAGAAATCAAGAACAATTCTGTCCTGGCCACGGGGCGTTTCTGACAATGACGTGATCTCTCTTATACAAATGCCTAATCATAATATGCACTTATACCTTCTCATTTTAGCCTCAGATGCAACTTTAACTTTTTACTTTTTATTCACAAAGAAATATATTGATTGTGGAATATTGAGTGCTCTAACTGTTTTAGAAAGAATATAAACAGATTTTTTTTAATACATATAAAAACAGAATATTTATCAAAATCCTACTAATCTTTTTATAAATTTTTACAAAAAAAAAAAATCTACTTAGTACACTATGAATATAGCTAGAATAAACTCACGACACAAAAAAATCTACTTCGTATGGTGCTCTTGCAAACTTGTAAGGATAAAAATTCATGTAAATCCCTTGCAGAAAAGTCAGCAACATAAATTTTAGAATGTGCTTTCTAAGACCACATCTACAATCAAAACAAAACAAAAGAAAAAAAATCATTCACTCTAAACCTCAAAGTAAAGGTTTAAAAAATAATTGTAATATATTATTTCAAAAAGTAAAGAAATATATATATATATATATATATATATATATATATATATATATATATATAAAGATCTTATAATTTCTCATCTATTATAGAAATAACAAGTGCACAAATCTGCACAAATTGTAATTATGTCTAAATTATAACTAACACAATATTTAATTACCTAATATTTACTAATAGAATATTTGACATATCTTAACACCCCACTCAAGTTGGTGCATAGATATCACACATTCCTAACTTGAATAGAGACTTTTTAAATAATCTGCTTGACACTCCTTTGGTGAGAACATCAGCCAACTGCAATTTTAATCTTACAAAAGGAAAGAAAATTATTCCAGCTTCTTTTTGATGAAATGTTGCATAGGATTGTGAGCATTTGCTATAGCCGACGTATTGTCACAGTACAAACTCATTGCTTCATTTGGTGTAAAGCCCAAATTTGATAGCACATTTTTAATCCACAAAAGTTCACATACACCTAGTGCCATGCCTCTGAATTCTGCTTCAACACTAATCTTTCTACTAATTAAATGTTGTTTTTTACTCCTCCAAATTACAAGATTCCCTCCTAGAAAAGTAAAGTATCCAAAGGTAGATGTTCTATCATCTTTTAGACCTGCCCAATTTGCAACAGTGTACCTTTCTACCATTAAGTTTCCATGATTTGAGAAAAAAATTTCCTTTTCCAGGAGTGGACTTCAAATATCTCAAAATCCTCTCAACAGCATCCATATGAAGCTTTTGTGGGTCATGAACATTCACTGCAAAGGTAATATCTAGACATGTATAGGACAAATAAATTAATTTTCCTACTAATAGAGCTATCCAAGCAGTCCATTTTATAAGCTTTGGCCCTATCCCATGTGGGTTGGCACCAGAAAAGCCCACAGGGCCAAAATTTTTTTTTATTAAAAAGGCCCATAGAGTTAAAAAGCCCCAAAGCCCTACGGGTCAAGGCCAGCCCATAGGTTTTCCTTTTTAGCCACATAATTACAACAAAATACCAAAATTTAGCATTACAGAATATTCCTACATCCAAACGTCACACCCTTAAATTTAGCATTACAGAATATACCAAAACAAATTTATATACAATTAAATGCTCCATGCTCAAATACATAATGCATTTAAAATCAAAGCTGAAATGTTTACTTGCTACTTCAAAACTAGGTTCAAAACTATGTTCATATTAGAATTTACATGTTTATAATGATATAACAAAGCATCTAATAAAAACTTCCAGTTAAACCAGGTTTATAATGATATAACAAAGCATCTAATAAAAACTTCCAGTTAAACGATGCAACACAGTCCAATTTAGGGGCAAAAACATACCCTCTCTCACACACAGATTAGTCAACAAAACTGGTGCAGTTGATTGTTGGGGCAAATCGGCAAGTGTACCGAGTCGCACAAGTAATATAAAATGGTAAGACCAAGTATCGTATCCTAGAGGACTCTTGGTGATGAACAGTTGTGTGAAAACAAGATTAATTAAGACTTAAAAAATAAAAGAGATCATGGATTTGTAGTGCAAAAATAATAAAGAAAACAAATTGTAATTGATCAATGGCAAAAGAACAGAAAGATGCACGAGGTTGATTTATATGAGATGGGTATGTTGTTGGGGTTAGATTTCACCAAGTTCCCTCTCATGTATATAAGAATTCTTCTTTATTCATTAATCCCAACGTCCCTCACTAAACCACTTAAACTCGATCCCTCGGTAAATAAGTTTGTCCCTAATTACCAGTTCATACAATTCCTAGCATTCCTGATAAAAAGATGTGAAGATCAAGAGGTTAAGAAGACTAAGACTCATACCCTCATCCCTGAGCAATATAACCCTTAGGAGTAATTCAACAAGGACCTGAATTGAAAGGAACCTCTCGGCACTCATGCAACTCACAGATAATGCTATTGTATAAGCAAGAATAAAGCAGATGAATTACTCTAACAAATAATGGAAGGTTACATCATTCCCCAACAACAAATAGAAATTAGTTCCCCATAGACATGGGGGAACCTATGAACAATGGAAGAAAAGAATAAGAATAGAATTGGCTAAGAGTGTATTGCTATGCTCTTCTCTGCTAGGGATGCAAAACCTAGAGCCTCAACGTCCTTTAAATAGTTCCAGACGCGTCCCAAAGTGCGGCCTGGTCCGAAGGAATCAAATAAAAGCAGAATCAGGGCCCGATCCACGTGAAATCATGCTCAAGCGACGCAGGGAGCTCGCCCAAGCGTCAATTGAGGGTCATGTGAGGCTTGGGCGCCAGTTTTGGACGCCTAGGCTTCGGGCGTCCGTTGCTTGGGCGACCAGTGTCGATTTGGAACTCGCTGTTTTTCGTTCCTGTTGCCTGGGCTTCAGGTTTTCTCCCTTCTTGGTGCTTTTTTGACCCCTTTTGAGCTCCATCTTCTTGGCTTTTCACTTCTTCTTCCAGTATTGCTTTAATCTCTATCAAAACAAGGGGAATTTGTTAGAAAACTGTTAAAATCAACCTCAACTCTCTTATTCACACAATTTACTGAAAACACATGAGTTCAAGCAAGTTTCTAAGTGAAAAAAGGGTGCTTTTAGTATCAAAATCACATAGCAAATAACGGTGTTTTAATCCGTTATCACAACCCCAAACTTAGAACTTTTCTTTTCCTCAAGCAAACAAAATGCAACTCAGATTTTCAAAACAATCACTACAATGACTCTACCTTTTTCAAAATGTGCAGATGTTTCAATGCATTTTCAATAGGTACCATCTTTAAGAGTGATCAATCAACCAAGTAGAGATGCAATCAGAAATTCAGAGAACTATTCCTCACCAAGGAAAATGTTTCACTCAAGCACTCAAATATATATCTCTCAAGTATTCAAAAGGGTCTCACTCAACTCACAGGTGTATGGTGTAGTGTTTCTCTCTGTTTCCCAGCCCTCCCTTGCAGTGAGCTCTTTCTTTTTCTTTTTGAATTTTTCTTTTCTCACTTTTTCTTTTCTTTTGCCTTTTTCTTACTTTTCCTTTTGATTGCTCACTGCCTAGAGAGGTGGTTTGTTTCCTGGTAACCCTAAACTTGAACCTTTACAAGTACCTCATCAAATGTTCTCAACTTAACTCAAGGTAAAGATTTTTCAAAAAGGTTTTTCAAGACATATCAGGCTCAAGGTTCAAAGGTTAGAACAAATTGTTCTCTTTTCAGTGGGCAAAAATATTTTGAAGACTAAAATAATAAGGAATAACAAAAGATGGCCTTGATCATATGAAACCTATAGGAAAGTAGTTCAATCACAGATAATTTGGACAAAATCATTCCTTCTTCCAAAGTAAAAACCATTATTTAAAAAACACTCTGAAGCTCAAAACTCACACGGGTAAAATCACACGTTCTCAAATTCAGAAAAACAACCTGCTCAGTATTTTAATCAAACTTTATCTCAAGCACCTGTCTCACAAATTTATCATCATGCATCATCTCAACTTCAATCAAACACTAGAATTTTCAAAAAGCAAAACTTATCACACAAAACAAAGCACAGTTGAATCAAGGCAGTTCAGTTCATTCAAGGAAAGCACAATAAAAATAAATTAAAATAAAGGTTTAAACCCCTTTTTGGTCCGTAAGT
>CP144697.1:31967661-31995161 GCA_036885675.1 Vigna mungo | reverse complement strand
GGGTATGTTGATGATTATGATGTTGATGAGCATGCTTTTCATTTCCACTCTTTACATGATGAGAAACAACTTTTGCCATCTTGTATGAATACTTCTTCTTCATGCACTGAACATGAATCTGAGCCTGTTGTTGATATTGTTTCTAAATTTGAAATTGATTCATGTTCTGAGAGTGTATCTACGGTTCAGCCTATTACATTGAGGTTGGGTGTTATACCCCTGCATGTTATTTCTGTGGAACCATATTGCACTAACCATGTTGCAGGAGGTACATATGAATTTGACCAACAAACACCCACAGTGGACAACAAAGGTGCTATTATTCACAAAAGCTTCAACACCAGTTGGCACCAGCTGAACACATTCATCAACAATCACTTCTTCTTAGATCTAGCTGTGGAGGACATCTCCCTGCTTGATCAAATTTGGAGGATGAAGCAGTTCTTCCTCAACACTTCTTTGCTGAATCCGATGGTGGAAAACATCTCCCTGAAAGTCCAAAATTGGCAACTGCCACCATGATCAAAGGAGTTTTCTTTTCCCTTCTCCTCCCTTTCCCGCTTTTATTGAACTTGTCCATGATTTGTTGATTGTTCTGATTTCTGATCTGATGGTAGTGACACATTGAGGACAATGTATAGTTTAAGTGTGGTCTATTGGGGGAGATTATGATTTTTCGTTGTTAGTTTATGTTTTCTGTGTTAAATTTTTTGTTTTCTAGGTAGTTTTTGTTTTGTCTTGTGTACAGTTTTGCATGTTTCTCTTGATTTCTGGACTTTGTTTAGGTTGTCGATGTGTCTTTCACTTCATTGATACTCTAATTGGTTTGAAATCCATGTGTTTCTCTTATTGGAAGATGATTATGATGTTTGAGAGGGTGATTGATTGTGACAGAAATACCCTGCGTGAGAATTTGATCCACTTGATATTCTTTCTTGTGTGTGATATGTCTCTTGATTGCTTGAACATATACCTTGGCTTGACTCTTTTTGATGATTCTTAATTGATATGCATGTTTGGAAGTGATAAAGGCAGTTTTGTTGTTTAGCCTCTCTAGCCAGATGAGCCTACCTTGTTGTGATCCCTTGATAACCCCTTTTCAGCCTATACTTTCCCCATTTCTTTCTTTTGAAGCTGATACACTAGCCCTAAGTGAAAAACCATGATTACCTGAACCTTAGGGAATTTTGGAGGTTTGGAATTGTTTTGGGAATAAGTGTGGTCTCTTGGGATATTCAGATGAATTGGTTAGTTGGCTCCTCTTCTTGTGTTGTTTTTGTAAATACGTTATGTATCTTGTCTCTTAGATAAAAAAAGAGACAAGATGGAAAAAAAAGAGAAAAAAAAATACAGAAAAATGAGAAAAAAAAATTGTGTGAATGATGGAGTCAAGAAGAGGATTGAATTAGAGGTTCTGGGTGTGTTTGAATGTGTTACACTTGTTCCCCATTGCTCCTTTATTCCTTTTGGTTTGTTGCTTCTCATCCATATTTATCCTCCCTTGTCCTTGGCCTCATTGCATCCATAAAAGACCTTTTGATTTGAACATGCATATATGTTTTGAGTGTTGATATTAGAGGCTTTCCAAGTCTGTTTGTGCTTGCTTTCTTGAGTGCATTGAGTTGACATTGTTTACCTTAGACACTTGAGAGAAACACTGATAGTGCATCTGTGAGGTTCTTTTACTTTTGATTCACCTCTTGAGCTGACTGATCATTTTGCCATGCTTGGGATTGTTTGGATGATTTTTGTGAGTATCTGCTTTCTTTGATTTTGTGTTGGATACTGTCTACTTCCCTTTCTTTGTCCAGATTTCTTGATGACTAATGTAATTTTGTATGTTTGTTTCCTTGTGAGTCTTTGTTTTCTATGTGCTGAGTCGGTGTCACTTCCCTGATGTCCTCTGATCTGTTCCCTGATTAGCGTGTTGATTTTGCCCAGGAGTGCAAAAGACTAAGTGTGGTCTATTTTGATGAATGAATATTTTCATGATTTCACTTTGTTTACTTTGATGAGTGAATATTTAATTAGGGAAGTGTGTTTAATTGTCTGGTATTTTTCCGTTTTTCTTAATTGTGCTTAATTTGACCGGAAATTCTAATTTTAGTTAATTTGAATATTTTGAGCTAATTATTTGCATTATTCATTGTAGGAAAATTATTTGATAATATTTTGAGACATTAGGGTAGCCATCACCAACAACGTGACACATCTTTTATCACAATCAAGTTTTGCTTTGAGAAATGAGGAAACGGTGATATTGATTTTTGGGAAAAAATGCACTGATTTCAAATTCACGCGCTAATTTCTATGCTAAAAAGGACTGTGCATACAAGCAAAAATAGAGGTGCAGATTGTGACGTTCCAAGGTGGGCTGGACTTCACATTTTTCATCCAACACTCCACGTATAAAAGCTTTTCATTTGGAGCAGCTTAAATTGGAAAAAAAAAGAAGGAGGCTGATTTCATTTGGGCTTGGAGACGTGTCACGGCCTGGAAGCACCATGATAGCTAGGAGAAAAATAACACAAGGCTTGCACTCATGAATATATACATCCATTCGTGCCATACACAAGTAAAGCAGAACACCACGGAGCAGCTCCAAAAAGCAATCCACATTCACGATCCAACAAGCAAATCCAGCAAAAGAGGAAACATCTTCATTTTAGGCAGCAGCATTTCACGTTAATGCGCATGCTGGAATATTGGTTTGCAATTGGAAACACAAGGCCAAGGGAAGAAGAGGTCCAACACGTGGAAGGAGTTCCAAAAAGCAAGGTGTTGAATTTAATTGAATTGGAACCAGTTCACATTGGAAGCAAGTCCAACAGCTTGGAGAATTCACGGTCCAGAAGCTCACCAGCTTGCATACACGGTCCAAGTAGCTTAATGAAGGGTAACCTGGTTGCATCCAATAGAAGCAGCAGCACGTTGCTTCATTAATTGGAGAGGGCTTCAACAAACACATTAGCTGCTTGAATAAATCCACAAGCAAGTCCAGCAAACGGCCCCATTTTGGAACGTCCAACACATCATAGCCCATGTGTGCATCTGCTTACTGTCTTCAACGCTTCAGCAGCTGGGAGATGCATACAGAAAACTCCTACGTGGACAAAGGCTGCAACTGGATCCAATAGAGACATAGATAGACACACAACCCTAGGGAGATTCCTAGGACAGTCGCCACACACTTTTTATTAGGCACTTGGCTGGAACGTTTGTAGTAGGACTCTCGGCTAGAATGGATTCACTTTGGTTTGACAATGGCTAGATTGAAAAACACACTTTATTATTCTCAAGCATGAATTTTGTTTTCTATTTCAAAGAACTTTTTACATTGAAATTTTCTAATGCATCTACTGTCCAGCCGCACACCCATTTAGCTTTTGGTTTTGAACGTTGTTAGAGTAGCGTGCGGTGGCTCACATCTTGGAGATTGAATTACTTTGTTCATTCAGATCTGTTGCTGCTTCTAAAGTTCATGGTTTTTTTTCATTTCTTTCATTTTCTACAATTTTGTTTTATTATGTATTCTGCAATGAATTTGGTTTTCCACTTGTGATGTTTGAGGTTCCTTGTGCTCATGTAATTCCAGTTCAGTTTTGAAGTTCATTTTATAATTCTTTGCTTGAATTTATCTTAGCTTTTCTAAAAGAAAAAAATCTTACGTGATTCATTTTGCTGGAGCTTGAATTTACTTTTTTTTGCTTTAAAAGAGAATGCGCTGATTTTCATTTAGCAATTAGTGTACGGTGATTATGTAGGATGCACTGATTGGATTTTAAGAAGGAGCAACATGCTGGATATTTAATTTTGTAAGTGTTGCATGGTGATTTTTATTTGGAGAAAAAGTGTGGTTCACGTCCAGCGGAGGAGGAAAAGTTTTTCAATTTTAGGGAAGCACACAGCTGATTTTTTTGGAGAAGTTTTATACCATTTTCTTCTAGAATGAAGTAACTTAGTGATTTTATTTTTAATGTCATGCATTTTTCTTTTTGCTATTCCCGCTTTAATGTTTACCAAATTTATTAGCTTATGCAATTCAATAGTGTTCTATGTTTTATCAGTTGCCTTCCAATTAGTTCATGCATCTTATTTTAGGACCGCTTAGTTTACTTTTTTTTTCGTTCACCATGTTGTCTATGATGTTCAGTTTATCGTTTCTGTTCACTTTAATGTTGTCTGTTCCGTTCGATTATGTTAATTTAGTTGAGATGTTAGCTTAGGTTAGGCGGGTTGGTCATTAGCGATATTATATTACTTCCTTGAGATTTCTGGATTGTAATTGTAATTTGCCACTCTGACTTGGTTAATTATCAAATCTGTTTTTGCACTTGCAATTGGGTATACACTTAGTTGCCCAGTTGGTGTTGAGTCTTCTCTTAGTTGATGAAACTGCATGGTGTAAATTGGATTTGATGTTAACATTGTGTTCGCTTAGTTCACTTTTATGAAAGCATGTTTAGCCTTCACTTAGTTGGTTAACTGTGTTCGATTAGAGGTTTGAGTCGGCTTTATTTTGTTGATCAGTGATAGGAAGCATTGTAATTAAGTTAATGACCAACCGTTTTCAGTCTGTCTTTGAACTAGTTTTTACATCTGTGTTTGCATATTTGTTTGCATCCGTGTCTTAATTTAGTTCTTTTGCATTCACAAAACCTCACAAAACCCCCCCACTTCGTGTCTGACTTAATTCTTGAACCGCAAAATTGGTCCTTAAGAGACGACCTAGGAGTCATTTCCTAGCTATACTGGATTTCTAATTGCACATTAAATTTGTGTGGGTTGCGACAGCCCATAAAAAATGTTTAAAGCTTATTATTCTTCTCTAATGCTCTTTTCCTTCATAAGTTGTGTTTTTACTCAGATTATTACCAAAAGCTTTAATTCAAAGGAGTTTTTGATCATCATCAAAAAGGGGGAGAATGTTAGCAAAATGGTGAAGATGAAGTTTTGATGATGCCCAAATCAAGTCAAGATATATCAAGATTCATGAAGATCCTATGAAGAATTATTTTTGTTAATAAAAGCTTTTGTAATAATTGTAGTTTGATGTTTAGGACTTAGATTTGTAATATGTTTTGATTCTTGTACCTTCATATTTAATATTTGCTATTCAGAATAAAAAATGCACGGTTTTAATCGATTAAACCAAGTTATAATCGATTAAAACGTTACGGGTGCTGAAAACTCAACTGGCAAGGGAATAATTGATTAATTCCTTTTTTAATCGATTATTTTATCGATTAATCCTTAGAATAATCGATTAAAACTAGCCGCTGAAGTTTTCTAGTTTTTGAAAACTAGTCGTTGTACTCATTTAATCGATTAACAGTAATATTAATCGATTAAAAGCATTAAAAGGCCATTTACGAAGAATGGAAGAGTTTTTGACTGAGTCTATAAATAGGCTCTCTTCATCCATCATCAACAACTCTTCCCTTGTGCTAAAACACCCAGAACTCTTTGAGAAGTGTGTGCTCTTACTTAGCTAAGGAAACTCTTGTTTGTGGTGCTGATACATTGCTACTACGATGACGGAGGAATAGCCAGTTCATCCTTGGTGCGTTTGAGAAGGTGTATGGAAGAGGATCATCCTTCGTGAAGTATTGAAGGAGGTGTTTCATCCTTCGTGAAGTATTTGGAGAGGTGTCTCATCCTTTGTGAAGATTCAAAGGAGGTGTAGGTTCATCTCTTGTGGTATCAAGAGAGTTGGTTTCTAAACTTTTACAAATTGTTTCTTTGTGAATGTAGTTTGTAATTGTTTTGTGCTTCGTGAACTGTTTATCTTGATTTGAGATAAGCGACTGGACGTAGGATTGGTAAGATCCGAACCAGTATAAAATTCATCTGTGCAAATTTCTCTCAACCTTACTCTTTTATTTATATTTATTATTTGCATAGTAAGATAAATTGGGAAGAAATTAAAAGGCACACGTTTGAATTTAAAACCCCTTTTGGTTTGCTATTCCACGCTAATCATTCCGCTGCAGCCGTTCTGACAATTGGTTGCTTTGTACTAGATGAATCAGTGCAGGTTTCATCACCATATTGGTTGTGTTATCCCTTGGCATGACTATACTGGTGAAGTGAAACGGGCCCACAACATTTGATGCATCACCAAGTGTGCGTCTGGGAGGAGGTTGTTCAGCTACCATCTCTTCTGAGTTTTGCTCCGGTGAGGGTTGTAATAATCTCTGAGGAGAAGGAAACAATTCTCTAGATGGACGTCTGACTCTCCTTCCCGTCTTGTCTGATAGTCCTTCAAGAAGCGGTTGCTGGTTTTTCTTGCTTCTAGTATGAATGCTTTTCTGCATGCACAAGAAACAAATACCCTAGAAGCACTTTTATATAAAAAAAAAATTAAAAAATTAAAACAAGAACAAAATATATACAAAGAAGTCAAATTTAATCAGTTTACACTACTTGAAAAGTTAAACCACGAGTCCCCGACAACGGCGCCAAAAACGTGTTAAACCCCTAGCAAGTGTACCAGATCGTTATCAAGTAATATATAAACGGTAAGTCTAAGTATCGTCTCCCAAAGGACTCTGAGGCCTTATCTTTCATGTAAATTGATCTTATAAGACTTGAAAAAGAAATAATTTTGTGGTTGTATGCAAAACGAAAATAAACATGCAAATGCAAGTGATTCAATTGGCAAAGAAAATATATGAATTAATGGAGTTGTTGGGGTTTACAATTTCATATTATACGCCCTCTTATATCTATTTTTCTTATTTAATTCGCTTTATTATCTAATTGTCATGCAAACTTTCTTTGCCTACCCTAAAGCCGATCTCTCGGCGAAAAGAGCCGAACACTAACTACTAGTTTACTATCTCTAGTCTCCATGAGTAATTCGCAATGCATATATCACAGAAGCAAAATATAATTGATCGTCCTACCCCTATCTCTAGGCAGTATTGCTTAATCAAGGAATTCCCTATCAGTTCATGATTTCCCCGTATGTCTTCGTATCGATAAAGGCAAATATCTTCTTACCGAACGAGTTAAACGATAAAAGCATTGAGCATAGATAAGAAACCCAACAAATGATAATATAAGCATGTGAACAAAATAATAATTTCAATATAAGAGAGTTTCAAAAGATTACATTGTTCCCCAACAACAAAGGGTTTAGTTCACCATGGACATGGTGTAACTAGATGGAATTAAATGAAAGAATGGAAGAGTAAACCCTAGATTTGATAAATTGGAGCCTAAGCATCCAAGGAGTGTAGAAATGCTCTGGACGTCTCCGCTTGCCAAAAAAATCCTTTGAAGATCGCACTGGGGCTATTTATAACACATAAAAGTAACATAATTTAAGTCCAAGCCCAGCATTCCACCGCTCAGCGCCTAATTTGACCGCCCAGTGGTTTCCCTCTAATCGCCTGACCGCTCAGCGGTCCATCCCACCGCTCAGCGATTTGCCTCTAATCGCTTGGACGCTCAGCGGCACCGCTTGAGCGAGAGGCAGTGGCTGCTCGCTCGAGTCTGGCGCTCAACGCTGGAAAATAACGCTGAGCGGTGACTTTGACTCTTCTTTTCTTCCTTTTTCTCCTTCTTTCTTGAGCCTAAGTTCTCCCTACTTCACTTCCATCTTCAATTGTCATCAAAACCCTACAAAATAATGCAAAACAAACATAATATCTCTACAAACAACTTTTGACTATCATGTGACTCAACTAAGTGTTTTACTTGATTCTAAGCTCATTCTAAGCCATAAAGGATGTTTTTTGATATCAAATTTAAGTATAAAAATAACGGTTTTTAAACCGTTATCACGACCCAAGTTCGGTTTTGGGTTGAATTTCCATAAGAGATGCAAAAGACGCAATTTTTTTTACGAAGAAGCTAGCAAGGGGAGGAAGTGCTACTACGCTACCCAAAGACACGAGGAAAACAACAGCAAAACACAACGAATACTCAGTAGACGTCGGTTAATGTCATATCCGACATCTATTGTGCCTTTAGACGTCGGTTAGTGCCATGTCTAACGTCTTTATAGTGCCCTTAGATGTCAGTTAATTCTATGTCCGATATCTTTATAGACATCGGGCATAGCACTAATCGAAGTCTATAAAGACGTCGGGCGTGTAGGGATAAAAGCTGAAAATAATACAAATCACAAATAATAACCCCATTGAATAACGGAGTTAGTTACTCTTAGACATTCTGAGCACTAGTAAAGGGATAAAAGCTGTAAATATTAGTGATGATGAGTGTCTCTATGCTCAAGAATGTGCCTTTGTCGTCTCGCCCTTAGCTTAGTTCCCTATTCACTAAAAGATTGAAAGTGTGATGCATTCTATTATTTTTCAAATGTGTATGTCATTAGGATAGCTACCGTTGTTGGGAAACTATACCCTTCTCATTGGGCAAATTGGTCATGCTTACTGGGCAAATTATGGTGCATTCATTGGGCCTGTAATCTATACTCAAATGAATTGTAAATGATAATCCTTGATATATATATTCATCTTCCGATATTCCCATATCTTTGAAATATTCTTCAAATCTTTTGAGATTGACTTACTCTAAAAAATATTTCACAAATAAAATCCATGCCATGCCAAAATATTTCAACATCATATGCATCCTTAATAGCATGCCATATTGACGAGGATTTAAATAACATATATTTTTATATTTAAACTTAATAAATTGAATATGCATGAGTTTAGTGCAATCGTTTTGCCATAAGAAAACTCCTAAGTTAAACGTAGTAGATAGTCTTTATATTGTAACTGAATATTGGTAACCTTCAAACCACCATTAAGCTTACAACTACATAAGATAGATTATTTAATTGTGAGCAATCCCTATCTTTATGTATCTTTGTCCAAATAAAATTTTGAATCCATTATTCTACCTTAAGAATTAGCTTAATAAGCCATTTGTAAATCTAGAAGGTATAAGAAAATAAGCCAACAATTAATTAACAAATTTACTAGATGAGCTTTTCCTATCATACTAAGGTATTTCCATTTCCAAGAAGCAAGTTTATTACGAATCTTATGAACCAAATGTTAAAAAGCTCGATCCTTACGAACCCCTATAAAAATTGGTAAACCCAAATATGTAAAAGGAAAATATCTTTGGTTACAAGATAAAAGTCTCTTGAGATGTCTAACAAAAGAAGCAAAAGCATCAAAAATGTAAATGTGACTTTTTGTAGGACTTGTCCATTGGCATGAGAAAGTGTCATATTCATGCAAGAAATATTTTAAATGTTGCAGGGTATTATTTTCCCATTTATAGAAAATAAATATATTGTCAACATAGAGAGTATGACAAGTAAATTGTATCTCCTTATTACCAACAATGAGAAAGAGAGGATTCTCCTATCTATCCGCTCTACCACAAGGGAAGTAATCAGTAAAATCACTAGTAACTCGGATAGAAAGATAAACAAATTACAAAGCCAAATCTAATTAACAAATATGAAGAATCCACATCAAACCCTTCATGAAACTAAAACAACGCAACACTTGATTAAGAAATGCCTAACAAACTTTATTCTCATTATGATTTATCATATAATAAAAACAGAAAAAAATGTTTAATTTTTTTTAATTATTTGACTAAACAATATAGTCTATAAATATTACATCTTGTACGATGTTCTCATGGTTAATGGAAAGGCTTATGTTAAAACACAAAGTCTAGATCAATAAAAAGAGAGAAGAAAATAATTTTATATTCTGATTGCTTAAAAATAAACATTCAGTGTCAACTACGAATTCATGAAATTTGTTGGAATAGTTTGAAGATCAAATTAATATTACACTCAACTGAAATCACACTTTCAGACATGTTCTTCTTACATGATAATTACTATGAAATGTAGTCTTACATTGAAAAGTTAAACACGTATATTTACAAAAGATCAATAAATGTTTGTGTTATTCTTTGAATTCGCATTTCATCTAAAAGAAAGAAAAGCTCATTCTGTAATCTTCTTTAAACAAAAATCTGTGTTATGAGCATCTTTAGCTTTTTCAAGAGAAACCTCCAACCATTCAACAGTGCTCAAAATATTCTCACTTTTCAGCAACTCTCAGACACTTAACATCCTTATCTTATTCTCCTTTTAAATTTCCATCCGAGGTTGGAAATTACTAATAAATGAAACGGGGGAATCCTACGTTGACATCTTTCACAGCAAAACTATCCCCATTTCTAAATAATCCCAAATCATCATCCTGTCATTCATAAACAAAAAAAGGCTTCTGTTAGAAATTAGAATCATTTTGAAATCAAAGATTATCCAGCACTCGTTCATATATGTTAAGCTTGACATGTTTTATAATCTCCATTTTCATATATGTTTTTGACAGAGAAAAATTGTGAAACAGTACTAAATATGTGTATCACTAAAAAATGAAATTTTCAGTAAACGAATTGTTTTTTAATTTGAAAAACTAAATAAAACAAAAAAGTGAAAGAAGTGGAGGATCTAATTAATGAAATGATTATATATACGATACCTTTGGTAAACTTCCTTGATTTGATTGTGAGATAATCTCATTGCAAAAATTTATGTCTGCGTCTTCTTCGTCTTCTTCATTCTGCATGCTGCTGCCCATTTCTCCAAACTCTAAATATTCAGAGACAACTAAAACTATTATTTTCTTGCTGATTAAAATTCCATAACTTTGATGAGAAACTCTTTCAATCTCCGCTTTATATAGATAGAAAAAAGGAGATTATAGTTCATTCAAAGAGAATTAATATTAATTTTTTCAGTAATTTTCGTTTCAAAAATATAGAATAAGAAAAGTAATAAATGAATGCATTTGATTAATAAATAATGTCATTAATGTAATGAATTAATGCATGCGTTATAATATTTATGCAATATCATTAAATATGTTACTCCAAATTAATGTAACATAAATAACCTTAATTCATTTATTTATTTATTTGTGTAAATATCAATATATGTATACATTCTATTTATTATATAATTAGTTTAAACACAAGCGCTTTATGCATTTTTAAAATATTTACAAATTTTTAAATTTTAAATATAGTATTTAGAATGAAAAAATTAAATAAACATAATATATATATATATATATATATATATATATGTATATATATAGTTATAAATATATATTTATAAATATAACTATTGATAAAATAAATTTTAGTTATAAGTATTATTGTGTTAGAGCTGTCAAAACGGGTAACCCGGCCCGGCCCACCGTGAGTTTGTCACTTAGTGAGCCAACCCAACCCGGCTCATTTATTAGCGAGCCAGAAAAACTTGAACCCAACCCGACCCACCACGGGTTGGTGGGTAAACGGGTTGGCTCACTAGCTCATTTAATTACATTTTTTAAAAATAAAAAAGAAATACAAACTTTCTGTAATTTAAATTTAAACAAATTTCACTCCCAAAAAATTATTTCAAAATAATAATAAAAAGTACAATATAATCCAAATTCATAGATATCAAAAAAGAACCAGTACTCAACAACATCAACAAAAAATTAATAGTTTAATTTGTAACATAATTTCCCAAATTCAAAGATATCAAAAACAAATTGTTCAAATAATGTATATTCAAATTGTTTAAATAAAATGAATAAACTCTTATACAAGCATGTCAAAACAGTAAAAAAAAATCATTCCATGTCTTCAAATCTCCCACAACAAAAAACAAATTCGCAAACCCTTATTTTTGTAATTATACGGTTTTTGAAAAAAAAAAGAAAGAGAAGTGAGAAAACAAAAATGTGGAGAAAAGATAAGAAAAAGGAAGGGTGTTTTACCTTAATAATTTTAGTGAAGTGAGAGTGAGAGCACTGTCAAATTAGAGCAAGTACTGTGAAAATGATTTGTGAGAGCAGAGGTTACTTTTTTGGTATACACAGTGAGTGAAGAGAGTATTTTATTTTTTTAGGGTTTCATAAATAAAATAATAAATTAAAAAAATAAAATTAGGTCGGTGGGTTGGTGGGCCAACCCAGCTCACCACGGGTTCAACCCGCATGAGCCGGGTTGAAATCTGACCCGCATATAGGTGGGTTGTATTTTTCAAACTCAACACGGCCCGAACTCGTGACGGGCCGGGTTGGCCCGCGGGTTGTGACCCATTTTGACGGCTCTAGTTTAAACACCAGCGTTTAATGCATTTTTTAAATATTTACAAATTTTTAAATTTTAAATATAGTATTTAGAATGAAAAAATTAAATAAACATAATATATATATAGATATCTATAAATATATATTTATAAATATAAATACTGATAAAATAAATTTTAGTTATAAGTATTATTGTGTTACAGCTGTCAAAACGGGTTACCCGTCCTGACTATATATATATATATATATATATATATATATATATATATATATATATATATATATATATATATATATATATAAATATGTATTTATAAATATAACTATTGATAAAATAAATTTTAGTTATAAGTATTATTGTGTTAGAGCTGTCAAAAAGGGTAACCCGGCCCGGCCCACCGCAGGTTGGTCACTTAGTGAGCCAACCCAACCCGGCTCATTTATTAGCGAGCCAGAAAAACTTGAACCCGGCCCGACCCACCACGGGTTGGCTCACTAGCTCATTTAATTACATTTTTTTTAAATAATAAAGAAATACAAACTTTCTATAATTTAAATTTAAAAAAATTTCACTCCCAAAAAATTATTTCAAAATAATAATAAAAAGAACAGTATAATCCAAATTCATAAATATTAAAAAAGAACCAGTACTCAACAACATCAACAAAAAATTAATAGTTTAATTTGTAACATAATTTCCCAAATTCAAAGATATCAAAAACAAATTGTTCAAATAATGTATATTCAAATTGTTTAAATAAAATGAATAAACTCTGATACAAGCATGTCAAAACAGTAAAAAAAAATCATTCCATGTCTTCAAATATCCCACAGCAAAAAACAAATTCGCAAACCCCTATTTTTGTCATTATAGGGTTTTTGAAAAAAAAAAAAAGAAAGAGAAGTGAGAAAACAAAAATGTGGAGAAAAGACAAGAAAAGGAAGGGTGTTTTACCTGAATAATTTTAGTGAAGTGAGAGTGAGAGCACTGTCAAATTAGAGCAAGTACTGTGAAAGTGATTTGTGAGAGCAGAGGTTACTTTTTTCGTATACACAGTGAGTGAAGAGAGTATTTTATATTTTAGTGTTTCATAAATAAAATAATAAATTAAAAATATAAAATTAGGTAGGTGGGTTGGTGGGCCAACCCGGCTCACCACGAGTTCAACCCGCATGAGCCGGGTTGAAATCTGACCCGCATATAGGTGGGTTGTATTTTTCAAACTCAACACGGCCCGAACACGTGACGGGCCGGGTTGGCCTGCGGGTTGTGACCCATTTTGACGGCTCTAGTTTAAACACAAGCGTTTTATGTATTTTTAAATTTTTACAAATTTTTAAATTTTAAATATAGTATTTAGAATGAAAAAATTAAATAAACATAATATATATATATATATATATATATATATATATAAATATATATTTATAAATATAAATATTGATAAAATAAATTTTAGTTATAAATATTATTGTGTTAGAGCTGTCAAAACGGGTTACCCGTCCCGACTATATATATATATATATATATATATATATATATATATATATATATATATATATATATATATATATATATATATATATATATATATATATATATATATATATAGCCATAAAATAAATTTTAGTTATAAGTATTATTATGTTAGAGCTGTCAAAACGGGTAACCCGGCCTGACCCACCACGGGTTGGTCACTTAGTGAGCCAACCCAACCCGACTCATTTATTAGCGAGCCAGAAAAACTTGAACCCGGCCCAACTCACCACGGGTTGGTGGGTAAACGGGTTGGCCCACTAGCTCATTTAATTACATTTTTTAAATAAAAAAATACAAACTTTCTATAATTTAAATTTAAACAAATTTCACTCCTAAAAAATTAAGTTAAAGACAATTGAAAATAATAATAGAAAGTACAATATAATCCAAATTCAAAGATATAAAAAAAGAACCAGTTCTCAACAAAAAATTAATAGTTTAATTTGTAACATAATTTCCCAAATTCAAAGATATCAAAAGAAGCTTGTTCAAATGTATACTCAAATTGTTTAAATAAAATGAACAAACTCTGATACAAGCATGTCAGAACAGGAAAAAAAATCATTCCATGTCTTCAAATCTCCCACAATATAAAAGAAATTCGCAAACCCCTATTTTTGTCATTATAGGGTTTTTGAAAAAAAAAAGAAAGAGAAGTGAGAAAACAAAAATGTGGAGAAAAGAGAAGAAAAAAGGAAGAGTGTTTTACCTGTTCCTTGAATAATTTTAGTGAACTGAGAGTGAGAGCGCTGACAAATGAGAGCAAGTACTGTGAGATTGATTTGTGAGAGCAGAGGTTACTTTTTTGGTATACACAGCGAGTGAAGAGAGTATTTTACTTTTTAGGGTTTCATAAATAAAATAATAAATTAAAAAAATAAAATTAGGTAGGTGGGTTGGTGGGCCAACCCAGCTCACAAGGGGTTCAACCTGCATGAGCCGGGTCTAAATGAGTCAGGTTGAAATCTGACCCGCATATAGGTGGGTTGTATTTTTCAAACCCAACTCATAAGATAAAGATTGCAAATCATAGATGCACCTTCAGTCGTGCTAGTAAGATCATTCAATGTAGTCTAGCAAATGACTCTCAAGACTGCCTCAAGATTCTTCAAATTCTTCGTGTTCTTGATTCGTGGAGCTCGTGAGTAATGTGTAAACTTTCTAAACTCAAAAACAATCAGATATGACAATGTTAGAATGATCAAAAGTTAGAGAAATACAAACAGTCCGTCAATTTATAGTTTCTGTCAAATTTGACGCAAAGTAATCCATTAGGTTAGTAGTGTAATAGGTTACATAAAATTGTTGTAATAGTATTACAACTAACTATTCTCATTAATTGAATGATCAATTAATGTAAGTGATTAACATTAAATGTTAGTCAAACACATTAAAAAATATGATCGTTATAGCAGTTATGATTAACATTCAATCAGTTATCAAACATAACAGACTTAATTGAATACACAGAGATGGTAATAGATTAAGTTTATCACTTAAGCAAATTTTGAAATCTTTTCTTCTTAAAAAATCATCATAGCACATCTGAAAAAGATGGAAACACAAGAGTTTTAATCGATTCAACAACTAATGTAATCGATTAAAAACTAGTTGTTTTGCCACAGTTAAAAACGCAAGTTGTTTGATGACCTTAATTGATTATCACCGCATTGTAATCGATTAAGTCATGTAGATATGCTTTTGTGCATGTGGTTATCTTTCAATAAAACATACAGTGAGCATACACAAATATAATCTCATCATAATCAACAATAGTATGCATAACCAACACAATATGTCCAACGAACGTATGTGCATATTACACAGTAAACATTTACATTTTTCACATATGTACAACACAATACAGAAACACGTTTCTGTTGTGACATAACAACATTCATGTATTATCAGTGTGTTGTCATCATAAAAAACCAACATAATAGTTATTGGGTTCAACTATCACAGTGCTCTCCCTGTCAACAAAAATATACATAAAATTTGGGTGGGGTGTGGTAGTCCATGGACCTTCATTTTAGAAAAAAAAAACATATTTATTTTGAATAGAAGAAAAAATGTAATTAATTCTTAATTTGTGACAAATTTAATTGTTTTCAATATGTCAAAGAAATATATACAAACATTTTAATCAGACAAAAATAGTCTTTATAAGATATTTATAAGATATTTCAATAAATTTGGTTGCTTACTTATATAGAAAAATTATACAACAGGACATTAAAATTCTTGATTAATTAAACATATTTAATTTTTCTTGGGTGGTTAAACATATTTTATAAGTATATATAACATACGCATTTAATTTTGTTGTTCAAAAAAATCCTCTAAATTTGAATTAAAAACAAAGAAGACATCTTAATTTCTAAGTTTAAAACAATGAATTTATAAATAATAAGTTTATGAATTTTTTTTATTATGTATTGTTTATTTTTTTTCCTTTTTTAGTATAGAACTTAAATTTATATTTAAATTCTACCAATTATTTATTTCTCTTTAATAATCTATATATATATATTTAGTAATTATTAAAAATTTAGTGTGAATTTTATTAGAATTAATAAAATATTTTCACATTTTGGCTAAACTTTGCGTTCCTTGTATGTTTAAGACTTTATTATAATGTATTACGTACTGCATTATAAAATGTTATTAGTTTTGTTTTCTAAGAAATTGATAAAATTAATAAAAAGATTATATTTAATAAATGTATTAAACTATATATTATATATTATTTAATAACAGAATAATAAGTGTGATATAAAAATATTGATTTAAATTTAAATATAATAAAATTATATTTTAAATATCTAATAAAACATATAATTCTATATATGTACATAAATAATATTATTTATAAAAATTAATTAAAGATTTGTAATAGGGTTTAATTTATCTTAATTCTTATTCTAACTCATTTGAGAGGGAGTTTTGAGAAGAGGAACAGTTTTTAAATATTCGATCCCGGCTAATTTGTTAGCGAGTCAGAAAAATTCGATCCCGGCTCGACCCACCATGGGTTGGCTCAGTGACCCACTTAAATACATTTTTTTAAATAAAAAAAATTACAAAGCTTCTATAATTCAAATGTAAACAAATTTCACTGCCAAATTTCACTCTCACATATGGATGTTTAATTAATTTTGAAAATATGAAACTTAAATAATTTTTTCAAGCAAAAAATATAATAAATATTTTTATATAATATTAAAATTAAATTTTAATAAAATAAAATTAGGTAGATAGGTTGGTGGGCCAACCCGACCCACCACGAGTTCAACCCACATGAGCCGGTTTTAAATAAGTCGGGTTGAAATGCTCTTTTAACTGGCTCATCTCTTTTTTCTTCATCTATATAAAGGGCAGACTCGTTGAGTTTTCTAATTGAAACAGTCGAACTTTAACCATTGACAAAAATAATTTTTGAATATTTCATAGGAATTATTATCATGTAAGAAGAAAAAGTTTGAAAGTGTTCTTTCAGTTTTGAATATAATATTAATTATGGTGAGAAGATTACACAATCAGCATTTTTTTCTCTTTCGGACGAAAGGCTAATTCAAAAAATTGCAGGGATATGGATAATAAGAGAAACATGTATTAATGGTTTGTAAAAATACATGTAATCTTAACCTCTCAATGTAATGCTACATTTCAAAGTAATTATCATTTAAGACGAAGAAAATGTTTCAGTGTATGATTTGAGTTATGAATGTAATATTAATTGTTATTGGTTTTGTTTGTATCCCATTAACTAGATTACTCAATGAGAAAGCCAAGATCTATAAGCTGATTTTGAGAACTATGGTTGGGTTCAAAGTTCGTATCTTATGGTATTTTGTAAATGCACTTAGTAAAATGTCTCCACCTTAACGTTCTGGAGCATTTGTTCATGTTACCAACAAATTTCACTCGTTATCGGTGGATATATATTGGTAGTTTGTAATATAAAATTCTTATGTAGTAAATTCAAGAAAATATGATTGAGCAACTAAAGATGATTTTGAGAAAAAAAATACCCATGTTCGACGCCATAAGGATGTGAACAAATCTAACTAGGGTGTGAGGTCACGGATGATTACATTGTTACTTTGATAATATGTTTTGAATTAGGATATGATCATGGGTCAAGAAGGCTGGGTTAAGAATATTATATGATTTTTATATTGTTTACTTTTTATTGTAATTATAAGGTTCATTGTTTGTGTTAGTTTATTCTTATTTGATATTTAGTTATACAAATAAAAAAATATGTAAAATTGTGATATAGAATAAGTCAAACAATTAAAATAAAAAAAGCAATAGTTACATATATATATATATATATATATATATATATATATATATATATATATATATATATATATATATATATATATATATATATATATATATTGATATTATTGTGTATATGGATTGATAAAAAATGTTACATTAATATATGTATTAATTTCATGTAGTATATTTAATGATATTTTATATTCATTAATTTATTACATTAATGACATTATCTAATAACTAAATGCACACATTAATTACTTTTTCCTATTTTAAATTTATTTAAAACGAATGTTGCCAAAAAAAATTAATATTAATCCTCTTTCATTGAACTATTCATCCTTTTTTTTATCTATATAAGGCAGAGATTCGTAGAGTTTTCTCATTGAACTTTAATCAATGAGAAAAATAATAGGTTTGGTTGTGAAAGATGAAGACGAGGAAGAAGGAGACATAAACTTTTTAAAGAGTGATGAGATTATCTCAAAATCAAATCAAGGAAGTATACCAAAGGTAGTGTTTTGATTAAGAAAAGCCTCTTTTTTTTCATTGTTGTATTTTATTTAGTTAATCTTTGAATTGAAACTAATTGAATTTTCAAACACAAACCTTTATTATGAATTACAGCATTGTCTTTTGAGACATCATAATGAGTTGGTGGAGGTGTTTACATGGACGTGACTTAATTGTCTCGTCTTATTTCCCCCATTTCTTGAGCTCCACTTTCATGGATGAAGCTGTTCATGCACGAAAACAGAGATTATTTTCAACACTGTTGATTGCTTCGACGCTTCTCTGGGATTATAGGATTATAGATTATATGAGAATAAGAGAATAAGAGAAAGATTTATTAATAATTTGTAAATATACCTGCCATTTTAACTTTTCAATCTAATACTATATTTCATAGTAATTATTATGAAATTAAGAAGAAGAAAATATCTGAACGTGTGATTTCAGTTATGAATGTAATATTAATTTGATCTTCAAACAATACTCCAACAAGTTTGATATGAATTAACGTTGTGGACACTCAATGTTTATATTACGTATTATATTAAGAAATTCGTGTACTGTAACGAAGAATATATAAGATTTTGTATATATCTCCAATCTAACTAATTCACCTTTTTCTCATTCTAATTGAGCAATCAAGCAGTATCAATATATTGTCACCACAAATGTGAAAATACAACGAATAAAAAATGGATATACAACATGCACACGAATCGGAGTATTTCTCTACCTCTACGATCCATATATGTAACATCATTTTTTATTGAACTAATCTAATCAGTCAAGTAAGCATCTCAAATCGTGAGATGAACTACCTCATGAACACAAGTCATGTGAGAAATAAACCATACGTTAATGTTGTGTCACCACAAACGTCAAAACAAGACAAATAAAAAACACATCTTAAGCATGCACAGGAAGAGCACTTGCATCAAAACACAAATCAAAACATTTCACGACCTAAATGTACTAGATTTGTAGCCTTGTCATGGTTTATTGAACCGTCAGCCCCATAACCAACTCTTCTGTGAAGGACAGGTTATCTAAGCAACAGTTCATTCAAACATTGTCAACAAGTATAAAAAAAGACCAAATTAAAAATAAATTACGAAATTTTATACCACATTAAACAACCAAATAAATGAAGTTGATAGAGATTAAAAGATAATTTAACCCTAATAATAAGAATAAATATTTAGTATTCATCAAAATTTTAATAAACAAAAGTTAACATATTTTAATATGGATTTAGTTTGTACCAGTTAGACAATGATAATGACACTAATTTGAAAAAAAAAATGTTTTTCATGTAATATTTCTAATTTTAATAAAACAAAATATACGAAAAAAAATGCCATGGATGGTGGAGACATGTATAGATGAAAGAATGAGAAAGATAAATATGATTGAAGGAGATGATGAGAAAAGTATTTACGAGGGATATGTGTACTAATGAAGTAAATAAGTATAGATGAAGACGGTGAGTATAGTGAAAAAGATAAGTGTAGATAAAAATTATGAACATAGATAAAGAAGATGAGTGTCCGTGAAAATGATGAACGTGAGAAGATTTATGAGTGTGTATGGAAAATATTTATATAAAAACATTAGTGCAGAAACGTTGTTTAACGTCGGTTAATTTGGGCTTTTAACGTTACTTTCCCAACCGACGTCTATACGAGTGACGTCAATTGGACGTCGAAATTCCATACAACCGACATCTATTTAGACGTCAGTTCACGCCATCCCCGACGTCTATATAGACGTCGGAATATGTCAAAACTGACGTGTAATGGGGCTATATAGACGTCGGCCTTTGCACTAACTGACGTCTATCTTCACTATAGACGTTCGACATTGCATTAATCAACGTCTAATATAGCCGTTGTGTTTTAGTGCAGTTTTGATCCTTTCTTTCGATAACCTAGTACCACACTCTCCCTTCGCTAGCTTCCCTACAAAAAAAAGCTTGCGTCTTTTGCATCTCTTTTGACATTTCAACCCAAAACCGAACCTGGGTCGAAACTAGGCAACGACCCAAGTTCCATTTTGGGTCAAAACGCCATAAAACATACAAAAGACGCCGCTTTTCTTGTGAGGAAGCTAGCAATGGGAGAATTTTGTACCACGTTACCCAAAGAGAGGATCAAAACTACACTAAAACACAACAAAAACACATTTTAATCGGTTAGTAGATGATATATGATGAAGAAACCAATTTAATCGGACTAAAACAAAATTTAAACGGCTGAAATAAAAAAAGAAAAACACCTGCAATGCTTAACCGCGAGACAGAGAAACGGAGAGGAGGAAGAAGAATGTAACTACGACAGAGAGAAACGGAGAGGAAGAAGAAGATTGTGCGCGTAACTGCGACAGAGAGAAACAGAGAGGAGGAAGAAGATTCTACGCGTAACTGCAACAAAGAGAAACAGAGAGGAGGAAGAAGACGATGCGCGTAACTATGAGTTCGCGCTTACTTAAAATATAAAATGATGAGTCGGTTACCTCACTAATCGGACGTCCAAGAGAATTTTGACCTGCCTTTTCAGGCCATTTAGACGTCCGATGCAAGGGTAGTGACGTCTAAAGCGCTGAACGAAGTGACGTTTCAGTATCCAGTCAGTCGAGTAGACGACGGGGACCTGGGTGAGCTTATGTCTATAATCTTATAGACATCGGTCCTGAACAAATGGACGTCTATTTTGCCTGCGGGGTAAGTAAATCGCATTAATTGCAACCATATAGATGTCGGGCCCCTGTAAAAACCGACGTCCAATAGACTTTTCACCTGCCCTTTTTCAGGCCATTTAGACGTCGGATGCAAGGGTACTGATGTCTAATGCGCTTAACGAAGTGACGTTTTAGTATCCGGTTAGTCCAGTAGACGACAGGGACCTTGGGGCGCTGACGTCTATAATCTTATAGACGTCGGTCTTGAACAAATGGACATCTATTTTGCCTGTGGGTGGTTGAATCGTATTAATTGCAGCCATATAGATGTCGGCCCCCTGTATAAATTGACGTCCAATAGGCTTTTCACATGCCTTTTTCAGGCCATTTAGACGTCGGTGCTGGAAGACGCGACGTCTATTTACGTGCGGGGTAGGTGAATCACATATAATTGCAGCAGTATAGACGTCAGTTTGTGGTAAAACTAACGTATACAGTATTATAGACGTCGGGCTATATCGAAACCGATGTCCATATCTACATACGAAGGAAAAGATTTGAACAGAAATCAAGAACAATTCTGTCCTGGCCACGGGGCGTTTCTGACAATGACGTGATCTCTCTTATACAAATGCCTAATCATAATATGCACTTATACCTTCTCATTTTAGCCTCAGATGCAACTTTAACTTTTTACTTTTTATTCACAAAGAAATATATTGATTGTGGAATATTGAGTGCTCTAACTGTTTTAGAAAGAATATAAACAGATTTTTTTTAATACATATAAAAACAGAATATTTATCAAAATCCTACTAATCTTTTTATAAATTTTTACAAAAAAAAAAAATCTACTTAGTACACTATGAATATAGCTAGAATAAACTCACGACACAAAAAAATCTACTTCGTATGGTGCTCTTGCAAACTTGTAAGGATAAAAATTCATGTAAATCCCTTGCAGAAAAGTCAGCAACATAAATTTTAGAATGTGCTTTCTAAGACCACATCTACAATCAAAACAAAACAAAAGAAAAAAAATCATTCACTCTAAACCTCAAAGTAAAGGTTTAAAAAATAATTGTAATATATTATTTCAAAAAGTAAAGAAATATATATATATATATATATATATATATATATATATATATATATAGAAAAAGATCTTATAATTTCTCATCTATTATAGAAATAACAAGTGCACAAACCTGCACAAATTGTAATTATGTCTAAATTATATCTAACACAATATTTAATTACCTAATATTTACTAATAGAATATTTGACATATCTTAACACCCCACTCAAGTTGGTGCATAGATATCACACATTCCCAACTTGAATAGAGACTTTTTAAATAATTTGCTTGACGCCCCTTTGGAGAGAACATCAGCCAACTGCAATTTTAATCTTACAAAAGGAAAGAAAATTATTCCAGCTTCTTTTTGATGAAATGTTGCATACGATTGTGAGCATTTGCTATAGCCGACGTATTGTCACAGTACAAACTCATAGCTTCATTTGGTGTAAAGCCCAAATTTGATAGCACATTTTTAATCCACAAAAGTTCACATACACCTAGTGCCATGCCTCTGAATTCTGCTTCAACACTAATCTTTCTACTAATTAAATGTTGTTTTTTACTCCTCCAAATTACAAGATTCCCTCCTAGAAAAGTAAAGTATCCAAAGGTAGATGTTCTATCATCTTTTAAACCTGCCCAATTTGCAACAGTGTACCTTTCTACCATTAAGTTTCCATGATTTGAGAAAAAAATTTCCTTTTCCAGGAGTGGACTTCAAATATCTCAAAATCCTCTCAACAGCATCCATATGAAGCTTTTGTGGGTCATGAACATTCACTGCAAAGGTAATATCTAGACATGTATAGGACAAATAAATTAATTTTCCTACTAGTAGAGCTATCCAAGCAGTCCATTTTATAAGCTTTGGCCCTATCCCATGTGGGTTGGCACCAGAAAAGCCCACAGGGCCAACATTTTTTTTTATTAAAAAAGCCCATAGAGTTAAAAAGCCCCAAAGCCCTACGGGTCAAGGCCAGCCCATAGGTTTTCCTTTTTAGCCACATAATTACAACAAAATACCAAAATTTAGCATTACAGAATATTCCTACATCCAAACGTCACACCCTTAAATTTAGCATTACAGAATATAACAAAACAAATTTATATACAATTAAATGCTCCATGCTCAAATACATAATGCATTTAAAATCAAAGCTGAAATGTTTACTTGCTACTTCAAAACTAGGTTCAAAACTATGTTCATATTAGAATTTACATGTTTATAATGATATAACAAAGCATCTAATAAAAACTTCCAGTTAAACCAGGTTTATAATGATATAACAAAGCATCTAATAAAAACTTCCAGTTAAACGATGCAACACAGTCCAATTTAGGGGCAAAAACATATGCTCTCTCACACACAAATTAGTCAACAAAACTGGTGCAGTTGATTGTTGGGGCAAATCGGCAAGTGTACCGAGTCGCACAAGTAATATAAAATGGTAAAACCAAGTATCGTATCCTAGAGGACTCTCGGTGATGAACAGTTGTGTGAAAACAAGATTAATTAAGACTTAAAAAATAAAAGAGATCATGGATTTGTAGTGCAAAAATAATAAAGAAAACAAATTGCAATTGATCAATGGCAAAAGAACAGAAAGATGAATGAGGTTGATTTATATGAGATGGGTATGTTGTTGGGGTTAGATTTCACCAAGTTCCCTCTCATGTATATAAGAATTCTTCTTTATTCATTAATCCCAACGTCCCTCACTAAACCACTTAAACTCGATCCCTCGGTAAATAAGTCTGTCCTTAATTACCAGTTCATACAATTCCTAGCATTCCTGATAAAAAGATGTGAAGATCAAGAGGTTAAGAAGACTAAGACTCATACCCTCATCCCTGAGCAATATAACCCTTAGGAGTAATTCAACAAGGACCTGAATTGAAAGGAACCTCTCGGCACTCATGCAACTCACAGATAATGCTATTGTATAAGCAAGAATAAAGCAGATGAATTACTCTAACAAATAATGGAAGGTTACATCATTCCCCAACAACAAATAGAAATTAGTTCCCCATAGACATGGGGGAACCTATGAACAATGGAAGAAAAGAATAAGAATAGAAGAGTAAGAATTGGCTAAGAGTGTATTGCTATGCTCTTCTCTGCTAGGGATGCAAAACCTAGAGCCTCAACGTCCTTTAAATAGTTCCAGACGCGTCCCAAAGTGCGGCCTGGTCCGAAGGAATCAAATAAAAGCAGAATCAGGGCCCGATCCACGTGAAATCATGCTCAAGCGACGCAGGGAGCTCGCCCAAGCGTCAATTGAGGGTCATGTGAGGCTTGGGCGCCAGTTTTGGACGCCTAGGCTTCGGGCGTCCATTGCTCGGGCGACCAGTGTCGATTTGGAACTCGCTGTTTTTCGTTCCTGTTGCCTGGGCTTCAGGTTTTCTCTCTTCTTGGTGCTTTTTTGACCCCTTTTGAGCTCCATCTTCTTGGCTTTCACTTCTTCTTCCAGTATTGCTTTAATCTCTATCAAAACAAGGGGAATTTGTTAGAAAACTGTTAAAATCAACCTCAACTCTCTTATTCACACAATTTACTGAAAACACATGAGTTCAAGCAAGTTTCTAAGTGAAAAAAGGGTGCTTTTAGTATCAAAATCACATAGCAAATAACGGTGTTTTAATCCGTTATCACAACCCCAAACTTAAAACTTTTCTTTTCCTCAAGCAAACAAAATGCAACTCAGATTTTCAAAACAATCACTACAATGACTCTACCTTTTTCAAAATGTGCAGATGTTTCAATGCATTTTCAATAGGTACCATCTTTAAGAGTGATCAATCAACCAAGTAGAGATGCAATGAGAAATTCAGAGAACTATTCCTCACCAAGGAAAATGTTTCACTCAAGCACTCAAATATATATCTCTCAAGTATTCAAAAGGGTCTCACTCAACTCACAGGTGTATGGTGTGGTGTTTCTCTCTGTTGTCACAGTGTCACACAAATTAATTTTTCCTTTCATTTAACCATAATCAAACATACTCACAAACAGGTTGTCATCACAAGGGCTTTTCATGGCTTGTAACTTGACTGGGCTAAGAAGGAAATTGGTTTTTCTGGTCAGCAAAGTTCCTTGAGTTAAGAGAGACATTTATGAATTCATCTTTCAAGAACAGTTATCTTATCTTTTTCCCAGCCTTCCCTTGCAGTGAGCTCTTTCTTTTTCTTTTTGAATTTTTCTTTTCTCACTTTTTCTTTTCTTTTGCCTTTTTCTTACTTTTCCTTTTGATTGCTCACTGCCTAGAGAGGTGGTTTGTTTCCTGGTAACCCTAAACTTGAACCTTTACAAGTACCTCATTAAATGTTCTCAACTTAACTCAAGGTAAAGATTTTTCAAAAAGGTTTTTCAAGACATATCAGGCTCAAGGTTCAAAGGTTAGAACAAATTGTTCTCTTTTCAGTGGGCAAAAATATTTTGAAGGCTAAAATAATAAGGAATAACAAAAGATGGCCTTGATCATATGAAACCTATAGGCAAGTAGTTCAATCACAGATATTTTGGACAAAATCATTCATGCTTCCAAAGTAAAAACCATTATTTAAAAAACACTCTGAAGCTCAAAACTCATACGGGTAAAATCACACGTTCTCAAATTCAGAAAAACAACCTGCTCAGTATTTTAATCAAACTTTATCTCAAGCACCTGTCTCACAAATTTATCATCATGCATCATCTCAACTTCAATCAAACACTAGAATTTTCAAAAAGAAAAACTTATCACACAAAACAGAGCACAGTTGAATCAAGGCAGTTCAGTTCATTCAAGGAAAGCACAATAAAAATAAATTAAAATAAAGGTTTAAACCCCTTTTTGGTCCGTAAGTTATAAGCTAGTGTTCAGTTTAGTCCCCGCTTTTAAAAATATCAACCTTTGGTCCCTAAGTTATAAAAAATGCTTCAAATCAGTCCCTGCTGTTAAATATCCACTAACAGAGTTAACTTTTTCTTTCTCTCTCTTCTGCTCCTCTGAATTTCTCTTAACACTAACAGTTTTTTCTTTCTCTCTCTGAATTTCTCTATTTCTCCTTCTTTATGTTTAAATATATATTTTTCGCTCTCCTTGCTCAAAACTCACCACCACCAAGCCGGCGCCACCAATGCCACTCCACTGACCACCACCACCACCTCCTTCATCACCCGTCAACCATGGCGCGAGTTTCTGGACTTCTCCGCCCTATCCCACCCCTTCTCCTACGATGATGCCATGATCCGACTCCGAAGAAACCTCAGCTACTTCCGCTACAACTACGCCGTCGTAACACTTCCTGCCGTGTTCCTCAGCCTTCTCTGGCATCCCATCTCTATGATCGTCTTTCTCCTTATATTTGTTGTCTGGTTCTACTTCTACTTCTCTCGCCACGGCCCCCTCGTCGTGTTCAACCAAATCCTCGACGATAGAATCGTGCTTTGCGTTTTGGCGGTTATCACTGTCGTCGCGCTCGTTTCTACTCACGTTGGCCTCAACATCTTGTTGTCGTTGATCGTCGCCATGGGTTGCTTTCAATTGTGGGAACTCAGCCTGTCAGAACTAATTATACCCCCATTTGATTACATTCAATTCTGCCAACACCATCGGGTTTTTGAATTTTTCTTTTTCTTGTTTGAGAAGTATAAATGTGCAATTGAGAAGGCAGGGCTCAAATTTCGAAGCTGGGTACTTGGTTTTGAAGAGTAGTCGTGAATTGCAAGTATGTTGATTTCCTGAGTGGGGATGAGTTTGTTACTGTGTTTGTGGGGAGGCATTGATCAACATTGAATTGGATATTGGAAGTCGGTGTGGCTATCGATTTCTGTCATAGAGACACGATGATTTTCCACGGACCAAATTCGTTCCCCGTGGAACTATTTTTCTTATTTATCAGTTCCTTGTTTACATTCTATTTGATAAGTTTGGCTCTCTTTCTGCATAACCTCATTTTTTTTCCATTGCTAATCTGTAGTCGAGTTAACGTGTCTTACTGATGACGGTTTTGTTTCTGTTGGCTGCTGTGTTACCCGTGGTAATTTTCATCAGTTGCTCAACCTTAAACTAAACTCATTACGAAACACAGATTGTATGTTGCTCGTAGTCTTGGAATTGTTCATTTTCACATACTTGTTACAGGGGCCCTGTCATTTTTATGTTGGTTTGCTCTTTATTGATTGCATAGCCCTTTATTTGTCGATTTTCTGAAAAATATTATGTGGGGGGTTTCTCTTGATTCTTTAAGCTGAAAGAAAGTGGAAGTCTTCCTCATCATTGTTGAATGTTGCTGGGAATGTTGGTGGTGGTGA
>CP144697.1:31937661-31962661 GCA_036885675.1 Vigna mungo | reverse complement strand
GGTTCTGGGTGTGTTTGAATGTGTTACACTTGTTCCTCATTGCTCCTTTATTCCTTTTGGTTTGTAGCTTCTAATCCATATTTATCCTCCCTTGTCCTTGGCCTCATTGCATCCATAAAAGACCTTTTGATTTGAACATGCATATATGTTTTGAGTGTTGATATTAGAGGCTTTCCAAGTCTGTTTGTGCTTGCTTTCTTGAGTGCATTGAGTTGACATTGTTTACCTTAGACACTTGAGAGAAACACTGATAGTGCATCTGTGAGGTTCTTTTACTTTTGATTCACCTCTTGAGCTGACTGATCATTTTGCCATGCTTGGGATTGCTTGGATGATTTTTGTGAGTATCTGCTTTCTTTGATTTTGTGTTGGATACTGTCTACTTCCCTTTCTTTGTCCAGATTTCTTGATGACTAATGTAATTTTGTTTGTTTGTTTCCTTGTGAGTCTTTGTTTTCTATGTGCTGAGTCGGTGTCACTTCCCTGATGTCCTCTGATCTGTTCCCTGATTAGCGTGTTGATTTTGCCCAGGAGTGCAAAAGACTAAGTGTGGTCTATTTTGATGAATGAATATTTTCATGATTTCACTTAGTTTACTTTGATGAGTGAATATTTAATTAGGGAAGTGTGTTTAATTGTCCGGTATTTTTCCGTTTTTCTTAATAGTGCTTAATTTGACCGGAAATTCTAATTTTAGTTAATTTGAATATTTTGAGCTAATTATTTGCATTATTCATTGTAGGAAAATTATTTGATAATATTTTGAGACATTAGGGTAGCCATCACCAACAACGTGACACATCTTTTATCACAATCAAGTTTTGCTTTGAGAAATGAGGAAACGGTGATATTGATTTTTGGGAAAAAATGCACTGATTTCATCTGCACGCGCTAATTTCTATGCTAAAATGGACTGTGCATACAAGCAAAAATAGAGGTGCAGATTGTGACGTTCCAAGGTGGGCTGGACTTCACATTTTTCATCCAACACTCCACGTATAAAAGCTTTTCATTTGGAGCAGCTTAAATTGGAAAAAAAAGAAGGAGGCTGATTTCATTTGGGCTTGGAGACGTGTCACGGCCTGGAAGCACCATGATAGCTAGGAGAAAAATAACACAAGGCTTGCACTCATGAATATATACATCCAGTCGTGCCATACACAAGTAAAGCAGCACACCACGGAGCAGCTCCAAAAAGCAATCCACATTCACGATCCAACAAGCAAATCCAGCAAAAGAGGAAACATCTTCATTTTAAGCAGCAGCATTTCACGTTAATGCGCATGCTGGAATATTGGTTTGCAATTGGAAACACACGGCCAAGGGAAGAAGAGGTCCAACACATGGAAGGAGTTCCAAAAAGCAAGGTGTTGAATTTAATTGAACTGGAACCAGTTCACATTGGAAGCAAGTCCAACAGCTTGGAGAATTCACGGTCTAGAAGCTCACCAGCTTGCATACACGGTCCAAGTAGCTTAATGAAGGGTAACCTGGTTGCATCCAATAGAAGCAGCAACACGTTGCTTCATTAATTGGAGAGGGCTTCAACAAACACATCAGCTGCTTGAATAAATCCACAAGCAAGTCCAGCAAACGGCCCCATTTTGGAACGTCCAACACATCATAGCCCATGTGTGCATCTGCTTACTGTCTTCAACGCTTCAGCAGCTGGGAGATGCATACAGAAAACTCCTACGTGGACAAAGGCTGCAACTGGATCCAATAGAGACATAGATAGACACGCAACCCTAGGGAGATTCCTAGGACAGTCGCCACACACTTTTTATTAGGCACTTGGCTGGAACGTTTGTAGTAGGACTCTCGGCTGGAATGGATTCACTTTGGTTTGACAATGGCTAGATTGAAAAACACACTTTATTATTCTCAAGCGTGAATTTTGTTTTCAATTTCAAAGAACTTTTTACATTGAAATTTTCTAATGCATCTACTGTCCAGCCGCACACCCATTTAGCTTTTGGTTTTGAACGTTGTTAGAGTAGCGTGCGGTGGCTCACATCTTAGAGAGGGAATTACTTTGTTCATTCAGATCTGTTGCTGCTTCTAAAGTTCATGGTTTTTTTTTCATTTCTTTCATTTTCTACAATTTTGTTTTATTATGTATTCTGCAATGAATTTGGTTTTCCACTTGTGATGTTTGAGGTTCCTTGTGCTCATGTAATTCCAGTTCTGTTTTGAAGTTCATTTTATAATTCTTTGATTGAATTTATCTTAGCTTTTCTAAAAGAAAAAAATCTTACGTGATTCATTTTGCTGGAGCTTGAATTTACTTTTTTTTGCTTTAAAAGAGAATGCGCTGATTTTCATTTAGCAATTAGTGTACGGTGATTATGTAGGATGCACTGATTGGATTTTAAGAAGGAGCAACATGCTGGATATTTAATTTTGTAAGTGTTGCATGGTGATTTTTATTTGGAGAAAAAGTGTGGTTCACGTCCAGCGGAGGAAGAAAAGTTTTTCAATTTTAGGGAAGCACACAGCTGATTTTTTTGGAGAAGTTTTATACCATTTTCTTCTAGAATGAAGTAGCTTAGTGATTTTATTTTTAATGTCATGCATTTTTCTTTTTGCTATTCCCGCTTTAATGTTTACCAAATTTATTAGCTTATGCAATTCAATAGTGTTCTATGTTTTATCAGTTGCCTTCCAATTAGTTTATGCATCTTATTTTAGGACCGCTTAGTTTACTTTTTTTTTTCGTTCACCATGTTGTCTATGATGTTCAGTTTATCCTTTCTGTTCACTTTAATGTTGTCTGTTCCGTTTGATTATGTTAATTTAGTTGAGATGTTAGCTTAGGTTAGGCGGGTTGGTCATTAGCGATATTATATTACTTCCTTGAGATTTCTGGATTGTAATTGTAATTTGCCACTCTGACTTGGTTAATTATCAAATCTGTTTTTGCACTTGCAATTGGGTATACACTTAGTTGCCCAGTTGGTGTTGAGTCTTCTCTTAGTTGATGAAACTGCATGGTGTAAATTGGATTTGATGTTAACATTGTGTTCGCTTAGTTCACTTTTATGAAAGCATGTTTAGCCTTCACTTAGTTGGTTAACTGTGTTCGATTAGAGGTTTGAGTCGGCTTTATTTTGTTGATCAGTGATAGGAAGCATTGTAATTAAGTTAATGACCAACCGTTTTCAGTCTGTCTTTGAACTAGTTTTTACATCTGTGTTTGCATATCTATTTGCATCCGTGTCTTAATTTAGTTCTTTTGCATTCACAAAACCTCACAAAACCCCCCCACTTCGTGTCTGACTTAATTCTTGAACCGCAAAATTGGTCCTTAAGAGACGACCTAGGAGTCATTTCCTAGCTATACTGGATTTCTAATTGCACATTAAATTTGTGTGGGTTGCGACAGCCCATAAAAAATGTTTAAAGCTTATTATTCTTCTCTAATGCTCTTTTCCTTCATAAGTTGTGTTTTTACTCAGATTATTACCAAAAGCTTTAATTCAAAGGAGTTTTTGATCATCATGAAAAAGGGGGAGAATGTTAGCAAAATGGTGAAGATGAAGTTTTGATGATGCCCAAATCAAGTCAAGATATATCAAGATTCATGAAGATCCTATGAAGAATTATTTTTGTTAATAAAAGCTTTTGTAATAATTGTAGTTTGATGTTTAGGACTTAGATTTGTAATATGTTTTGATTCTTGTACCTTCATATTTAATATTTGCTATTCAGAATAAAAAATGCACGGTTTTAATCGATTAAACCAAGTTATAATCGATTAAAACGTTACGGGTGCTGAAAACTCAATTGGCAAGGGAATAATTGATTAATTCCTTTTTTAATCGATTATTTTATCGATTAATCCTTAGAATAATCGATTAAAACTAGCCGCTGGAGTTTTCTAGTTTTTGAAAACTAGTCGTTGTACTCATTTAATCGATTAACAGTAATATTAATCGATTAAAAGCATTAAAAGGCCATTTACGAAGAATGGAAGAGTTTTTGACTGAGTCTATAAATAGGATCTCTTCATCCATCATCAACAACTCTTCCCTTGTGCTAAAACACCCAGAACTCTTTGAGAAGTGTGTGCTCTTACTTAGCTAAGGAAACTCTTGTTTGTGGTGCTGATACATTGCTACTACGATGACGGAGGAATAGCCGGTTCATCCTTGGTGCGTTTGAGAAGGTGTATGGAAGAGGATCATCCTTCGTGAAGTATTGAAGGAGGTGTTTCATCCTTCGTGAAGTATTTGGAGAGGTGTCTCATCCTTTGTGAAGATTCAAAGGAAGTGCAGGTTCATCTCTTGTGGTATCAAGAGAGTTGGTTTCTAAACTTTTACAAATTGTTTCTTTGTGAATGTAGTTTGTAATTGTTTTGTGCTTCGTGAACTGTTTATCTTGATTTGAGATAAGCGACTGGATGTAGGATTGGTAAGATCCGAACCAGTATAAAATTCATCTGTGCAAATTTCTCTCAACCTTACTCTTTATTTATATTTATTATTTGCATAGTAAGATAAATTGGGAAGAAATTAAAAGGCACACGTTTGAATTTAAAACCCCTCTTGGTTTGCTATTCCACGCTAATCATTCCGCTGCAGCCGTTCTGACAATTGGTTGCTTTGTACTAGATGAATCAGTGCAGGGTTCATCACCATATTGGTTGTGTTATCCCTTGGCATGCTATACTGGTGAAGTGAAACGGGCCCACAACATTTGATGCATCACCAAGTGTGCGTCTGGGAGGAGGTTGTTCAGCTGCCATCTCTTCTGAGTTTTGCTCTGGTGAGGGTTGTAACAATCTCTCAGGAGAAGGAAACAATTCTCTAGATTGACGTCTGACTCTCCTTCCCGTCCTGTCTGATAGTCCTTCAAGAAGCGGTTGCTGGTTTTTCTTGCTTCTAGTATGAATGCTTTTCTGCATGCACAAGAAACAAATACCCTAGAAGCACTTTTATATAAAAAAAAATTAAAAAATTAAAACAAGAACAAAATATATACAAAGAAGTCAAATTTAATCAGTTTACACTACTTGAAAAGTTAAACCACGAGTCCCCGACAACGGCGCCAAAAACTTGTTAAACCCCTAGCAAGTGTACCAGATCGTTATCAAGTAATATATAAACGGTAAGTCTGAGTATCATCTCCCAAAGGACTCTGAGGCCTTATCTTTCATGTAAATTGATCTTATAAGACTTGAAAAAGAAATAATTTTGTGGTTGTATGCAAAACGAAAATAAACATGCAAATGCAAGTGATTCAATTGGCAAAGAAAATATATGAATTAATGGAGTTGTTGGGGTTTACAATTTCATCTTATCCGCCCTCTTATATCTATTTTTCTTATTTAATTCGCTTTATTATCTAATTGTCATGCAAACTTTCTTTGCCTACCCGAACACTAACTACTAGTTTACTATCTCTAGTCTCCATGAGTAATTCGCAATGCATATATCACAGAAGCAAAATATAATTGATCGTCCTACCCCTATCTCTAGGCAGTATTGCTTAATCAAGGAATTCCCTATCAGTGCATGACTTCCCCGTATGTCTTCGTATCGATAAAGGCAAATATATTCTTACCGAACGAGTTAAACGATAAAAGCATTGAGCATAGATAAGAAACCCAACAAATGATAATATAAGCATGTGAACAAAATAATAATTTCAATATAAGAGAGTTTCAAAAGATTACATTGTTCCCCAACAACAAAGGGTTTAGTTCACCATGGACATGGTGTAACTAGATGGAATTAAATGAAAGAATGGAAGAGTAAACCCTAGATTTGATAAATTGGAGCCTAAGCATCCAAGGAGTGTAGAAATGCTCTGGACGTCTCCGCTTGCCAAAAAAATCCTTTGAAGATCGCACTGGGGCTATTTATAACACATAAAAGTAACATAATTTAAGTCCAAGCCCAGCATTCCACCGCTCAGCGCCTAATTTGACCGCCCAGTGGTTTCCCTCTAATCGCCTGACCGCTCAGCGGTCCATCCCACCGCTCAGCGATTTGCCTCTAATCGCTTGGACGCTCAGCGGCACCGCTTGAGCGAGAGGCAGTGGCTGCTCGCTCGAGTCTGGCGCTCAACGCTGGAAAATAGCGCTGAGCGGTGACTTTGACTCTTCTTTTCTTCTTTTTTCTCCTTCTTTCTTGAGCCTAAGTTCTCCCTACTTCACTTCCATCTTCAATTGTCATCAAAACCCTACAAAATAATGCAAAACAAACATAATATCTCTACAAACAACTTTTGACTATCATGTGACTCAACTAAGTGTTTTACTTGATTCTAAGCTCATTCTAAGCCATAAAGGGTGTCTTTTGATATCAAATTTAAGTATAAAAATAACGGTTTTTAAACCGTTATCACGACCCAAGTTCGGTTTTGGGTTGAATTGCCATAAGAGATGCAAAAGACACAATTTTTTTGACGAAGAAGCTAGCAAGGGGAGGAAGTGCTACTACGCTACCCAAAGACACGAGGAAAACAACAGCAAAACACAACGAATACTCAGTAGACGTCGGTTAATGCCATATCCGACATCTATTGTGCCTTTAGACGTCGGTTAGTGCCATGTCTAACGTCTTTATAGTGCCCTTAGATGTCAGTTAATTCTGTGTCCGATATCTTTATAGACATCGGGCATAGCACTAATCGAAGTCTATAAAGACGTCGGGCGTGTAGGGATAAAAGCTGAAAATAATACAAATCACAAATAATAACCCCATTGAATAACGGAGTTAGTTACTCTTAGACATTCTGAGCACTAGTAAAGGGATAAAAGCTGTAAATATTAGTGATGATGAGTGTCTCTATGCTCAAGAATGTGCCTTTGTCGTCTCGCCCTTAGTTTAGTTCCCTATTCACTAAAAGATTGAAAGTGTGATGCATTCTATTATTTTTCAAATGTGTATGTCATTAGGATAGCTACCGTTGTTGGGAAACTATACCCTTCTCATTGGGCAAATTGGTCATGCTTACTGGGCAAATTATGGTGCATTCATTGGGCCTGTAATCTATACTCAAATGAATTGTAAATGATAATCCTTGATATATATATTCATCTTCCGATATTCCCATATCTTTGAAATATTCTTCAAATCTTTTGAGATTGACTTACTCTAAAAAATATTTCACAAATAAAATCCATGCCATGCCAAAATATTTCAACATCATATGCATCCTTAATAGCATGCCATATTGACGAGGATTTAAATAACATATATTTTTATATTTAAACTTAATAAATTGAATATGCATGAGTTTAGTGCAATCGTTTTGCCATAAGAAAACTCCTAAGTTAAACGTAGTAGATAGTCTTTATATTGTAACTGAATATTGGTAACCTTCAAACCACCATTAAGCTTACAACTACATAAGATAGATTATTTAATTGTGAGCAATCCCTATCTTTATGTATCTTTGTCCAAATAAAATTTTGAATCCATTATTCTACCTTAAGAATTAGCTTAATAAGCCATTTGTAAATCTAGAAGGTATAAGAAAATAAGCCAACAATTAATTAACAAATTTACTAGATGAGCTTTTCCTATCATACTAAGGTATTTCCATTTCCAAGAAGCAAGTTTATTACGAATCTTATGAACCAAATGTTAAAAAGCTCGATCCTTACGAACCCCTATAAAAATTGGTAAACCCAAATATGTAAAAGGAAAATATCTTTGGTTACAAGATAAAAGTCTCTTGAGATGTCTAACAAAAGAAGCAAAAGCATCAAAAATGTAAATGTGACTTTTTGTAGGACTTGTCCATTGGCATGAGAAAGTGTCATATTCATGCAAGAAATATTTTAAATGTTGCAGGGTATTATTTTCCCATTTATAGAAAATAAATATATTGTCAACATAGAGAGTATGACAAGTAAATTGTATCTCCTTATTACCAACAATGAGAAAGAGAGGATTCTCCTATCTATCCGCTCTACCACAAGGGAAGTAATCAGTAAAATCACTAGTAACTCGGATAGAAAGATAAACAAATTACAAAGCCAAATCTAATTAACAAATATGAAGAATCCACATCAAACCCTTCATGAAACTAAAACAACGCAACACTTGATTAAGAAATGCCTAACAAACTTTATTCTCATTATGATTTATCATATAATAAAAACAGAAAAAAATGTTTAATTTTTTTTAATTATTTGACTAAACAATATAGTCTATAAATATTACATCTTGTACGATGTTCTCATGGTTAATGGAAAGGCTTATGTTAAAACACAAAGTCTAGATCAATAAAAAGAGAGAAGAAAATAATTTTATATTCTGATTGCTTAAAAATAAACATTCAGTGTCAACTACGAATTCATGAAATTTGTTGGAATAGTTTGAAGATCAAATTAATATTACACTCAACTGAAATCACACTTTCAGACATGTTCTTCTTACATGATAATTACTATGAAATGTAGTCTTACATTGAAAAGTTAAACACGTATATTTACAAAAGATCAATAAATGTTTGTGTTATTCTTTGAATTCGCATTTCATCTAAAAGAAAGAAAAGCTCATTCTGTAATCTTCTTTAAACAAAAATCTGTGTTATGAGCATCTTTAGCTTTTTCAAGAGAAACCTCCAACCATTCAACAGTGCTCAAAATATTCTCACTTTTCAGCAACTCTCAGACACTTAACATCCTTATCTTATTCTCCTTTTAAATTTCCATCCGAGGTTGGAAATTACTAATAAATGAAACGGGGGAATCCTACGTTGACATCTTTCACAGCAAAACTATCCCCATTTCTAAATAATCCCAAATCATCATCCTGTCATTCATAAACAAAAAAAGGCTTCTGTTAGAAATTAGAATCATTTTGAAATCAAAGATTATCCAGCACTCGTTCATATATGTTAAGCTTGACATGTTTTATAATCTCCATTTTCATATATGTTTTTGACAGAGAAAAATTGTGAAACAGTACTAAATATGTGTATCACTAAAAAATGAAATTTTCAGTAAACGAATTGTTTTTTAATTTGAAAAACTAAATAAAACAAAAAAGTGAAAGAAGTGGAGGATCTAATTAATGAAATGATTATATATACGATACCTTTGGTAAACTTCCTTGATTTGATTGTGAGATAATCTCATTGCAAAAATTTATGTCTGCGTCTTCTTCGTCTTCTTCATTCTGCATGCTGCTGCCCATTTCTCCAAACTCTAAATATTCAGAGACAACTAAAACTATTATTTTCTTGCTGATTAAAATTCCATAACTTTGATGAGAAACTCTTTCAATCTCCGCTTTATATAGATAGAAAAAAGGAGATTATAGTTCATTCAAAGAGAATTAATATTAATTTTTTCAGTAATTTTCGTTTCAAAAATATAGAATAAGAAAAGTAATAAATGAATGCATTTGATTAATAAATAATGTCATTAATGTAATGAATTAATGCATGCGTTATAATATTTATGCAATATCATTAAATATGTTACTCCAAATTAATGTAACATAAATAACCTTAATTCATTTATTTATTTATTTGTGTAAATATCAATATATGTATACATTCTATTTATTATATAATTAGTTTAAACACAAGCGCTTTATGCATTTTTAAAATATTTACAAATTTTTAAATTTTAAATATAGTATTTAGAATGAAAAAATTAAATAAACATAATATATATATATATATATATATGTATATATATATAGTTATAAATATATATTTATAAATATAACTATTGATAAAATAAATTTTAGTTATAAGTATTATTGTGTTAGAGCTGTCAAAACGGGTAACCCGGCCCGGCCCACCGTGAGTTTGTCACTTAGTGAGCCAACCCAACCCGGCTCATTTATTAGCGAGCCAGAAAAACTTGAACCCAGCCCGACCCACCACGGGTTGGTGGGTAAACGGGTTGGCTCACTAGCTCATTTAATTACATTTTTTAAAAATAAAAAAGAAATACAAACTTTCTGTAATTTAAATTTAAACAAATTTCACTCCCAAAAAATTATTTCAAAATAATAATAAAAAGTACAATATAATCCAAATTCATAGATATCAAAAAAGAACCAGTACTCAACAACATCAACAAAAAATTAATAGTTTAATTTGTAACATAATTTCCCAAATTCAAAGATATCAAAAACAAATTGTTCAAATAATGTATATTCAAATTGTTTAAATAAAATGAATAAACTCTTATACAAGCATGTCAAAACAGTAAAAAAAAATCATTCCATGTCTTCAAATCTCCCACAACAAAAAACAAATTCGCAAACCCTTATTTTTGTAATTATACGGTTTTTGAAAAAAAAAAAGAAAGAGAAGTGAGAAAACAAAAATGTGGAGAAAAGATAAGAAAAAGGAAGGGTGTTTTACCTTAATAATTTTAGTGAAGTGAGAGTGAGAGCACTGTCAAATTAGAGCAAGTACTGTGAAAATGATTTGTGAGAGCAGAGGTTACTTTTTTGGTATACACAGTGAGTGAAGAGAGTATTTTATTTTTTTAGGGTTTCATAAATAAAATAATAAATTAAAAAAATAAAATTAGGTCGGTGGGTTGGTGGGCCAACCCAGCTCACCACGGGTTCAACCCGCATGAGCCGGGTTGAAATCTGATCCGCATATAGGTGGGTTGTATTTTTCAAACTCAACACGGCCCGAACTCGTGACGGGCCGGGTTGGCCCGCGGGTTGTGACCCATTTTGACGGCTCTAGTTTAAACACCAGCGTTTAATGCATTTTTTAAATATTTACAAATTTTTAAATTTTAAATATAGTATTTAGAATGAAAAAATTAAATAAACATAATATATATATAGATATCTATAAATATATATTTATAAATATAAATACTGATAAAATAAATTTTAGTTATAAGTATTATTGTGTTACAGCTGTCAAAACGGGTTACCCGTCCTGACTATATATATATATATATATATATATATAAATATGTATTTATAAATATAACTATTGATAAAATAAATTTTAGTTATAAGTATTATTGTGTTAGAGCTGTCAAAATGGGTAACCCGGCCCGGCCCACCGCAGGTTGGTCACTTAGTGAGCCAACCCAACCCGGCTCATTTATTAGCGAGCCAGAAAAACTTAAACCCGGCCCGACCCACCACGGGTTGGCTCACTAGCTCATTTAATTACATTTTTTTTAAATAATAAAGAAATACAAACTTTCTATAATTTAAATTTAAACAAATTTCACTCCCAAAAAATTATTTCAAAATAATAATAAAAAGAACAGTATAATCCAAATTCATAAATATTAAAAAAGAACCAGTACTCAACAACATCAACAAAAAATTAATAGTTTAATTTGTAACATAATTTCCCAAATTCAAAGATATCAAAAACAAATTGTTCAAATAATGTATATTCAAATTGTTTAAATAAAATGAATAAACTCTGATACAAGCATGTCAAAACAGTAAAAAAAAATCATTCCATGTCTTCAAATATCCCACAGCAAAAAACAAATTCGCAAACCCCTATTTTTGTCATTATAGGGTTTTTGAAAAAAAAAAAGAAAGAGAAGTGAGAAAACAAAAATGTGGAGAAAAGACAAGAAAAGGAAGGGTGTTTTACCTGAATAATTTTAGTGAAGTGAGAGTGAGAGCACTGTCAAATTAGAGCAAGTACTGTGAAAGTGATTTGTGAGAGCAGAGGTTACTTTTTTCGTATACACAGTGAGTGAAGAGAGTATTTTATATTTTAGTGTTTCATAAATAAAATAATAAATTAAAAATATAAAATTAGGTAGGTGGGTTGGTGGGCCAACCCGGCTCACCACGAGTTCAACCCGCATGAGCCGGGTTGAAATCTGACCCGCATATAGGTGGGTTGTATTTTTCAAACTCAACACGGCCCGAACCCGTGACGGGCCGGGTTGGCCTGCGGGTTGTGACCCATTTTGACGGCTCTAGTTTAAACACAAGCGTTTTATGTATTTTTAAATTTTTACAAATTTTTAAATTTTAAATATAGTATTTAGAATGAAAAAATTAAATAAACATAATATATATATATATATATATATATATATATATATATATATATATATATATATATATATATATATTTATAAATATAAATATTGATAAAATAAATTTTAGTTATAAATATTATTGTGTTAGAGCTGTCAAAACGGGTTACCCGTCCCGACTATATATATATATATATATATATATATATATATATATATATATATATATATATATATATATATATATATATATAGCCATAAAATAAATTTTAGTTATAAGTATTATTGTGTTAGAGGTGTCAAAACGGGTAACCCGGCCTGACCCACCACGGGTTGGTCACTTAGTGAGCCAACCCAACCCGACTCATTTATTAGCGAGCCAGAAAAACTTGAACCCGGCCCAACTCACCACGGGTTGGTGGGTAAACGGGTTGGCCCACTAGCTCATTTAATTACATTTTTTAAATAAAAAAATACAAACTTTCTATAATTTAAATTTAAACAAATTTCACTCCTAAAAAATTAAGTTAAAGACAATTGAAAATAATAATAGAAAGTACAATATAATCCAAATTCAAAGATATAAAAAAAGAACCAGTTCTCAACAAAAAATTAATAGTTTAATTTGTAACATAATTTCCCAAATTCAAAGATATCAAAAGAAGCTTGTTCAAATGTATACTCAAATTGTTTAAATAAAATGAACAAACTCTGATACAAGCATGTCAGAACAGGAAAAAAAATCATTCCATGTCTTCAAATCTCCCACAATATAAAAGAAATTCGCAAACCCCTATTTTTGTCATTATAGGGTTTTTGAAAAAAAAAAAGAAAGAGAAGTGAGAAAACAAAAATGTGGAGAAAAGAGAAGAAAAAAGGAAGAGTGTTTTACCTGTTCCTTGAATAATTTTAGTGAACTGAGAGTGAGAGCGCTGACAAATGAGAGCAAGTACTGTGAGATTGATTTGTGAGAGCAGAGGTTACTTTTTTGGTATACACAGCGAGTGAAGAGAGTATTTTACTTTTTAGGGTTTCATAAATAAAATAATAAATTAAAAAAAATAAAATTAGGTAGGTGGGTTGGTGGGCCAACCCAGCTCACAAGGGGTTCAACCTGCATGAGCCGGGTCTAAATGAGTCAGGTTGAAATCTGACCCGCATATAGGTGGGTTGTATTTTTCAAACCCAACTCACAAGATAAAGATTGCAAATCATAGATGCACCTTCAGTCGTGCTAGTAAGATCATTCAATGTAGTCTAGCAAATGACTCTCAAGACTGCCTCAAGATTCTTCAAATTCTTCGTGTTCTTGATTCGTGGAGCTCGTGAGTAATGTGTAAACTTTCTAAACTCAAAAACAATCAGATATGACAATGTTAGAATGATCAAAAGTTAGAGAAATACAAACAGTCCGTCAATTTATAGTTTCTGTCAAATTTGACGCAAAGTAATCCATTAGGTTAGTAGTGTAATAGGTTACATAAAATTGTTGTAATAGTATTACAACTAACTATTCTCATTAATTGAATGATCAATTAATGTAAGTGATTAACATTAAATGTTAGTCAAACACATTAAAAAATATGATCGTTATAGCAGTTATGATTAACATTCAATCAGTTATCAAACATAACAGACTTAATTGAATACACAGAGATGGTAATAGATTAAGTTTATCACTTAAGCAAATTTTGAAATCTTTTCTTCTTAAAAAATCATCATAGCACATCTGAAAAAGATGGAAACACAAGAGTTTTAATCGATTCAACAACTAATGTAATCGATTAAAAATTAGTTGTTTTGCCACAGTTAAAAACGCAAGTTGTTTGATGACCTTAATTGATTATCACCGCATTGTAATCGATTAAGTCATGTAGATATGCTTTTGTGCATGTGGTTATCTTTCAATAAAACATACAGTGAGCATACACAAATATAATCTCATCATAATCAACAATAGTATGCATAACCAACACAATATGTCCAACGAACGTATGTGCATATTACACAGTAAACATTTACATTTTTCACATATGTACAACACAATACAGAAACACGTTTCTGTTGTGACATAACAACATTCATGTATTATCAGTGTGTTGTCATCATAAAAAACCAACATAATAGGGATTGGGTTCAACTATCACAGTGCTCTCCCTGTCAACAAAAATATACATAAAATTTGGGTGGGGTGTGGTAGTCCATGGACCTTCATTTTAGAAAAAAAAAACATATTTATTTTGAATAGAAGAAAAAATGTAATTAATTCTTAATTTGTGACAAATTTAATTGTTTTCAATATGTCAAAGAAATATATACAAACATTTTAATCAGACAAAAATAGTCTTTATAAGATATTTCAATAAATTTGGTTGCTTACTTATATAGAAAAATTATACAACAGGACATTAAAATTCTTGATTAATTAAACATATTTAATTTTTCTTGGGTGGTTAAACATATTTTATAAGTATATAACATACGCATTTAATTTTGTTGTTCAAAAAAATCCTCTAAATTTGAATTAAAAACAAAGAAGACATCTTAATTTCTAAGTTTAAAACAATGAATTTATAAATAATAAGTTTATGAATTTTTTTTATTATGTATTGTTTATTTTTTTTCCTTTTTTAGTATAGAACTTAAATTTATATTTAAATTCTACCAATTATTTATTTCTCTTTAATAATCTATATATATATATTTAGTAATTATTAAAAATTTAGTGTGAATTTTATTAGAATTAATAAAATATTTTCACATTTTGGCTAAACTTTGCGTTCCTTGTATGTTTAAGACTTTATTATAATGTATTACGTACTGCATTATAAAATGTTATTAGTTTTGTTTTCTAAGAAATTGATAAAATTAATAAAAAGATTATATTTAATAAATGTATTAAACTATATATTATATATTATTTAATAACAGAATAATAAGTGTGATATAAAAATATTGATTTAAATTTAAATATAATAAAATTATATTTTAAATATCTAATAAAACATATAATTCTATATGTGTACATAAATAATATTATTTATAAAAATTAATTAAAGATTTGTAATAGGGTTTAATTTATCTTAATACTTATTCTAACTCATTTGAGAGGGAGTTTTGAGAAGAGGAACAGTTTTTAAATATTCGATCCCGACTTATTTGTTAGCGAGTCAGAAAAATTCGATCCCGGCTCGACCCACCATGGGTTGGCTCAGTGACCCACTTAATTACATTTTTTTAAATAAAAAAAATTACAAAGCTTCTATAATTCAAATGTAAACAAATTTCACTGCCAAATTTTACTCTCACATATGGATGTTTAATTAATTTTGAAAATATGAAACTTAAATAATTTTTTCAAGCAAAAAATATAATCATGGGTCAAGAAGGCTGGGTTAAGAATATTATATGATTTTTATATTGTTTACTTTTTATTGTAATTATAAGGTTCATTGTTTGTGTTAGTTTATTCTTATTTGATATTTAGTTATACAAATAAAAAAATATGTAAAATTGTGATATAGAATAAGTCAAACAATTAAAATAAAAAAAGCAATAGTTACATATATATATATATATATATATATATATATATATATATATATATATATATATATTGATATTATTGTGTATATGGATTGATAAAAAATGTTACATTAATATATGTATTAATTTCATGTAGTATATTTAATGATATTTTATATTCATTAATGACATTATCTAATAACTAAATGCACACATTAATTACTTTTTCCTATTTTAAATTTATTTAAAACGAATGTTGCCAAAAAAAATTAATATTAATCCTCTTTCATTGAACTATTCATCCTTTTTTTTATCTATATAAGGCAGAGATTCGTAGAGTTTTCTCATTGAACTTTAATCAATGAGAAAAATAATAGGTTTGGTTGTGAAAGATGAAGACGAGGAAGAAGGAGACATAAACTTTTTAAAGAGTGATGAGATTATCTCAAAATCAAATCAAGGAAGTATACCAAAGGTAGTGTTTTGATTAAGAAAAGCCTCTTTTTTTTCATTGTTGTATTTTATTTAGTTAATCTTTGAATTGAAACTAATTGAATTTTCAAACACAAACCTTTATTATGAATTACAGCATTGTCTTTTGAGACATCATAATGAGTTGGTGGAGGTGTTTACATGGACGTGACTTAATTGTCTCGTCTTATTTCCCCCATTTCTTGAGCTCCACTTTCATGGATGAAGCTGTTCATGCACGAAAACAGAGATTATTTTCAACACTGTTGATTGCTTCGACGCTTCTCTGGGATTATAGGATTATAGATTATATGAGAATAAGAGAATAAGAGAAAGATTTATTAATAATTTGTAAATATACCTGCCATTTTAACTTTTCAATCTAATACTATATTTCATAGTAATTATTATGAAATTAAGAAGAAGAAAATATCTGAACGTGTGATTTCAGTTATGAATGTAATATTAATTTGATCTTCAAACAATACTCCAACAAGTTTGATATGAATTAACGTTGTGGACACTCAATGTTTATATTACGTATTATATTAAGAAATTCGTGTACTGTAACGAAGAATATATAAGATTTTGTATATATCTCCAATCTAACTAATTCACCTTTTTCTCATTCTAATTGAGCAATCAAGCAGTATCAATATATTGTCACCACAAATGTGAAAATACAACGAATAAAAAATGGATATACAACATGCACACGAATCGGAGTATTTCTCTACCTCTACGATCCATATATGTAACATCATTTTTTATTGAACTAATCTAATCAGTCAAGTAAGCATCTCAAATCGTGAGATGAACTACCTCATGAACACAAGTCATGTGAGAAATAAACCATACGTTAATGTTGTGTCACCACAAACGTCAAAACAAGACAAATAAAAAACACATCTTAAGCATGCACAGGAAGAGCACTTGCATCAAAACACAAATCAAAACATTTCACGACCTAAATGTACTAGATTTGTAGCCTTGTCATGGTTTATTGAACCGTCAGCCCCATAACCAACTCTTCTGTGAAGGACAGGTTATCTAAGCAACAGTTCATTCAAACATTGTCAACAAGTATAAAAAAAGACCAAATTAAAAATAAATTACGAAATTTTATACCACATTAAACAACCAAATAAATGAAGTTGATAGAGATTAAAAGATAATTTAACCCTAATAATAAGAATAAATATTTAGTATTCATCAAAATTTTAATAAACAAAAGTTAACATATTTTAATATGGATTTAGTTTGTACCAGTTAGACAATGATAATGACACTAATTTGAAAAAAAAAATGTTTTTCATGTAATATTTCTAATTTTAATAAAACAAAATATACGAAAAAAAATGCCATGGATGGTGGAGACATGTATAGATGAAAGAATGAGAAAGATAAATATGATTGAAGGAGATGATGAGAAAAGTATTTACGAGGGATATGTGTACTAATGAAGTAAATAAGTATAGATGAAGACGGTGAGTATAGTGAAAAAGATAAGTGTAGATAAAAATTATGAACATAGATAAAGAAGATGAGTGTCCGTGAAAATGATGAACGTGAGAAGATTTATGAGTGTGTATGGAAAATATTTATATATAAACATTAGTGCAGAAACGTTGTTTAACGTCGGTTAATTTGGGCTTTTAACGTTACTTTCCCAACCGACGTCTATACGAGTGACGTCAATTGGACGTCGAAATTCCATACAACCGACATCTATTTAGACGTCAGTTCACGCCATCCCCGACGTCTATATAGACGTCGGAATATGTCAAAACTGACGTGTAATGGGGCTATATAGACGTCGGCCTTTGCACTAACTGACGTCTATCTTCACTATAGACGTTCGACATTGCATTAATCAACGTCTAATATAGCCGTTGTGTTTTAGTGCAGTTTTGATCCTTTCTTTCGATAACCTAGTACCACACTCTCCCTTCGCTAGCTTCCCTACAAAAAAAAGCTTGCGTCTTTTGCATCTCTTTTGACATTTCAACCCAAAACCGAACCTGGGTCGAAACTAGGCAACGACCCAAGTTCCATTTTGGGTCAAAACGCCATAAAACATACAAAAGACGCCGCTTTTCTTGTGAGGAAGCTAGCAATGGGAGAATTTTGTACCACGTTACCCAAAGACTACACTAAAACACAACAAAAACACATTTTAATCGGTTAGTAGATGATATATGATGAAGAAACCAATTTAATCGGACTAAAACAAAATTTAAACGGCTGAAATAAAAAAAGAAAAACACCTGCAATGCTTAACCGCGAGACAGAGAAACGGAGAGGAGGAAGAAGAATGTAACTACGACAGAGAGAAACGGAGAGGAAGAAGAAGATTGTGCGCGTAACTGCGACAGAGAGAAACAGAGAGGAGGAAGAAGATTCCACGCGTAACTGCAACAAAGAGAAACAGAGAGGAGGAAGAAGACGATGCGCGTAACTATGAGTTCGCGCTTACTTAAAATATAAAATGATGAGTCGGTTACCTCACTAATCGGACGTCCAAGAGAATTTTGACCTGCCTTTTCAGGCCATTTAGACGTCCGATGCAAGGGTAGTGACGTCTAAAGCGCTGAACGAAGTGACGTTTCAGTATCCGGTCAGTCGAGTAGACGACGGGGACCTGGGTGAGCTTATGTCTATAATCTTATAGACATCGGTCCTGAACAAATGGACGTCTATTTTGCCTGCGGGGTAAGTAAATCGCATTAATTGCAACCATATAGATGTCGGGCCCCTGTAAAAACCGACGTCCAATAGACTTTTCACCTGCCCTTTTTCAGGCCATTTAGACGTCGGATGCAAGGGTACTGATGTCTAATGCGCTTAACGAAGTGACGTTTTAGTATCCGGTTAGTCCAGTAGACGACAGGGACCTTGGGGCGCTGACGTCTATAATCTTATAGACGTCGGTCTTGAACAAATGGACATCTATTTTGCCTGTGGGTGGTTGAATCATATTAATTGCAGCCATATAGATGTCGGCCCCCTGTATAAATTGACGTCCAATAGGCTTTTCACATGCCTTTTTCAGGCCATTTAGACGTCGGTGCTGGAAGACGCGACGTCTATTTACGTGCGGGGTAGGTGAATCACATATAATTGCAGCAGTATAGACGTCAGTTTGTGGTAAAACTGACGTATACAGTATTATAGACGTCGGGCTATATCAAAACCGACGTCCATATCGCCAACTTATTTACTAAAATACTACTGGTCAGTCATATATGTCGCTCAACACCATAACCGATATCTATGGGATGACATTAAGGAGCGATTCTGCACTGGTGAAAGCGACATATGAGAAGATTTGTTCATACTTAAATTTAAACTTTTAGATTAAAATAATTTATAACTTTTTTTCGTTGTCATAAAAATGCACAAATTCATAACTATTGATCAGAAAATTAAAATTAGTGTTCACTTAATTTATACTAATTTAAATAAATATAAATATTAAGTAAATAATATTAGTTTAAATTAGCCTGATGATAACTCTATTTTAAATTTTAAATTTTTCTTTTAGTTAGTATAGTCTATGCTAGTTTCGCCTTAAAGCTAGCTAACTCAAGTCTATTAGCATTTAACTTTAAGCGAATTCTATTAACCTTTTTAAGTATAAATATTTATTTATTAAAAAGTTAAATATAATTAGTGTTGAATTAGATTTATAAATCAATTCTTCTCATTTTAGCCTCAGATGCAACTTTAACTTTTTACTTTTTATTCACAAAGAAATATATTGATTGTGGAATATTGAGTGCTCTATCTGTTTTAGAAAGAATATAAACAGATTTTTTTTAATACATATAAAAACAGAATATTTATCAAAATCCTACTAATCTTTTTATAAATTTTTACAAAAAAAAAAAATCTACTTAGTACACTATGAATATAGCTAGAATAAACTCACGACACAAAAAAATCTACTTCGTATGGTGCTCTTGCAAACTTGTAAGGATAAAAATTCATGTAAATCCCTTGCAGAAAAGTCAGCAACATAAATTTTAGAATGTGCTTTCTAAGACCACATCTACAATCAAAACAAAACAAAAGAAAAAAAATCATTCACTCTAAACCTCAAAGTAAAGGTTTAAAGAATAATTGTAATATATTATTTCAAAAAGTAAAGAAATATATATATATATATATAAAAGAATCTTATAATTTCTCATCTATTATAGAAATAACAAGTGCACAAATCTGCACAAATTGTAATTATGTCTAAATTATAACTAACACAATATTTAATTACCTAATATTTACTAATAGAATATTTGACATATCTTAACACCCCACTCAAGTTGGTGCATAAATATCACACATTCCCAACTTGAATAGAGGCTTTTTAAATAATCTGCTTGACACTCCTTTGGTGAGAACATCAGCCAACTGCAATTTTAATCTTACAAAAGGAAAGAAAATTATTTCAGTTTCTTTTTGATGAAATGTTGCATAGGATTGTGAGCATTTGCTATAGCCGATGTATTGTCACAGTACAAACTCATAGCTTCATTTGGTGTAAAGCCCAAATTTGATAGCACATTTTTAATCCACAAAAGTTCACATACACCTAGTGCCATGCCTCTGAATTCTGCTTCAACACTAATCTTTCTACTAATTAAATGTTGTTTTTTACTCCTCCAAATTACAAGATTCCCTCCTAGAAAAGTAAAGTATCCAAAGGTAGATGTTCTATCATCTTTTAGACCTGCCCAATTTGCAACAGTGTACCTTTCTACCATTAAGTTTCCATGATTTGAGAAAAAAATTTCCTTTTCCAGGAGTGGACTTCAAATATCTCAAAATCCTCTCAACAGCATCCATATGAAGCTTTTGTGGGTCATGAACATTCACTGCAAAGGTAATATCTAGACATGTATAGGACAAATAAATTAATTTTCCTACTAGTAGAGCTATCCAAGCAATCCATTTTATAAGCTTTGGCCCTAGCCCATGTGGGTTGGGACCAGAAAAGCCCACAGGGCCAAAATTTTTTTTTATTAAAAAAGCCCATAGAGTTAAAAAGCCCCAAAGCCCTACGGGTCAAGGCCAGCCCATGGGTTTTCCTTTTTAGCCACATAATTACAACAAAATACCAAAATTTAGCATTACAGAATATTCCTACATCCAAACGTCACACCCTTAAATTTAGCATTACAGAATATATCAAAACAAATTTATATACAATTAAATGCTCCATGCTCAAATACATAATGCATTTAAAATCAAAGCTAAAATGTTTACTTGCTACTTCAAAACTAGGTTCAAAACTATGTTCATATTAGAATTTACATGTTTATAATGATATAACAAAGCATATAATAAAAACTTCCAGTTAAACCAGGTTTATAATGATATAACAAAGCATCTAATAAAAACTTCCAGTTAAACGATGCAACACAGTCCAATTTAGGGGCAAAAACATACCCTCTCTCACACACAAATTAGTCAACAAAACTGGTGCAGTTGATTGTTGGGGCAAATCGGCAAGTGTACCGAGTCGCACAAGTAATATAAAATGGTAAGACCAAGTATCGTATCCTAGAGGACTCTCGGTGATGAACAGTTGTGTGAAAACAAGATTATTTAAGACTTAAAAAATAAAAAAGATCATGGATTTGTAGTGCAAAAATAATAAAGAAAACAAATTGCAATTGATCAATGGCAAAAGAACAGAAAGATGAACGAGGTTGATTTATATGAGATGGGTATGTTGTTGGGGTTAGATTTCACCAAGTTCCCTCTCATGTATATAAGAATTCTTCTTTATTCATTAATCCCAACGTCCCTCACTAAACCACTTAAACTCGATCCCTCGGTAAATAAGTCTGTCCCTAATTACCAGTTCATACAATTCCTAGCATTCCTGATAAAAAGATGTGAAGATCAAGAGGTTAAGAAGACTAAGACTCATACCCTCATCCCTGAGCAATATAACCCTTAGGAGTAATTCAACAAGGACCTGAATTGAAAGGAACCTCTCGGCACTCATGCAACTCACAGATAATGCTATTGTATAAGCAAGAATAAAGCAGATGAATTACTCTAACAAATAATGGAAGGTTACATCATTCCCCAACAACAAATAGAAATTAGTTCCCCATAGACATGGGGGAACCTATGAACAATGGAAGAAAAGAATAAGAATAGAAGAGTAAGAATTGGCTAAGAGTGTATTGCTATGCTCTTCTCTGCTAGGGATGCAAAACCTAGAGCCTCAACGTCCTTTAAATAGTTCCAGACACGTCCCAAAGTGCGGCCTGATCCGAAAGAATCAAATAAGAGCAGAATCAGGGCCCGATCCACGTGAAATCATGCTCAAGCGACGCAGGGAGCTCGCCCAAGCGTGAATTGAGGGTCATGTGAGGCTTGGGCGCCAATTTTGGACGCCTAGGCTTCGGGCGTCCGTTGCTCGGGCGACCAGTGTCGATTTGGAACTCGCTGTTTTTCGTTCCTGTTGCCTGGGCTTCAAGTTTTCTCCTTTCTTGGTGCTTTTTTGACCCCTTTTGAGCTCCATCTTCTTACTGAAAACACATGAGTTCAAGCAAGTTTCTAAGTGAAAAAAGGGTGCTTTTAGTATCAAAATCACATAGCAAATAACGGTGTTTTAATCCGTTATCACAACCCCAAACTTAGAACTTTTCTTTTCCTCAAGCAAACAAAATGCAACTCAGATTTTCAGAACAATCACTACAATGACTCTACCTTTTTCAAAATGTGCAGATGTTTCAATGCATTTTCAATAGGTACCATCTTTAAGAGTGATCAATCAACCAAGTAGAGATGCAATCAAAAATTCAGAGAACTATTCCTCACCAAGGAAAATGTTTCACTCAAGCACTCAAATATATATCTCTCAAGTATTCAAAAGGGTCTCACTCAACTCACAGGTGTATGGTGTGGTGTTTCTCTCTGTTGTCACAGTGTCACACAAATTAATTTTTCCTTTCATTTAACCATAATCAAACATACTCACAAACAGGTTGTCATCACAAGGGCTTTTCATGGCTTGTAACTTGACTGGGCGAAGAAGGAAATTGGTTTTTCTGGTCAGCAAAGTTCCTTGAGTTAAGAGAGACATTTATGAAACCTATTTTCAGTGGGCAAAAATATTTTGAAGGCTAAAATAATAAGGAATAACAAAAGATGGCCTTGATCATATGAAACCTATAGGCAAGTAGTTCAATCACAGATAATTTGGACAAAATCATTCATGCTTCCAAAGTAAAAACCATTATTTAAAAAACACTCTGAAGCTCAAAACTCACACGGGTAAAATCACACGTTCTCAAATTCAGAAAAACAACCTGCTCAGTATTTTAATCAAACTTTATCTCAAGCACCTGTCTCACAAATTTATCATCATGCATCATCTCAACTTCAATCAAACACTAGAATTTTCAAAAAGCAAAACTTATCACACAAAACAGAGAACAGTTGAATCAAGGCAGTTCAGTTCATTCAAGGAAAGCACAATAAAAATAAATTAAAATAAAGGTTTAAACCCCTTTTTGGTCCGTAAGTTATAAGCTAGTGTTCAGTTTAGTCCCCGCTTTTAAAAATATCAACCTTTGGTCCCTAAGTTATAAAAAATGCTTCAAATCAGTCCCTGCCGTTAAATATCCACTAACAGAGTTAACTTTTTCTTTTTCTCTCTTCTGCTCCTCTGAATTTCTCTTAACACTAACAGTTTTTTCTTTCTCTCTCTGAATTTCTCTATTTCTCCTTCTTTATGTTTAAATATATATTTTTCGCTCTCCTTGCTCAAAACTCACCACCACCAAGCCGGCGCCACCAATGCCACTCCACCGACCACCACCACCACCTCCTTCATCACCCGTCAGCCATGGCGCGAGTTTCTGGACTTCTCCGCCCTATCCCGCCCCTTCTCCTACGATGATGCCATGATCCGACTCCGAAGAAACCTCAGCTACTTCCGCTACAACTACGCCGCCGTAACACTTCCTGTCTGGTTCCTCAGCCTCCTCTGGCATCCCATCTCTATGATCGTCTTTCTCCTTATCTTTGTTGCCTGGTTCTACTTCTACTTCTCTCGCCACGGCCCCCTCGTCGTGTTCAACCAAACCCTCGACAATAGAATCGTGCTTTGCGTTTTGGCGGTTATCACTGTCGTCGCGCTCGTTTCTACTCACGTTGGCCTCAACATCTTGTTGTCGTTGATCGTCGCCATGGGTTGCTTTCAATTGTGGGAACTCAGCCTGTCAGAACTAATTATACCCCCATTTGATTACATTCAATTCTGCCAACACCATCGGGTTTTTGAATTTTTCTTTTTCTTGTTTGAGAAGTATAAATGTGCAATTGAGAAGGCAGGGCTCAAATTTCGAAGCTGGGTACTTGGTTTTGAAGAGTAGTCGTGAATTGCAAGTATGTTGATTTCCTGAGTGGGGATGAGTTTGTTACTGTGTTTGTGGGGAGGCATTGATCAACATTGAATTGGATATTGGAAGTCGGTGTGGCTATCGATTTCTGTCATAGAGATACGATGATTTTCCAAGGACCAAATTCGTTCCCCGTGGAACTATTTTTCTTATTTATCAGTTCCTTGTTTACATTCTATTTGATAAGTTTGGCTCTCTTTCTGCATAACCTCATTTTTTTTCCATTGCTAATCTGTAGTCGAGTTAACGTGTCTTACTGATGATAGTTTTGTTTCTGTTGGCTGCTGTGTTACCCGTGGTAATTTTCATCAGTTGCTCAACCTTAAACTGAACTCATTACGAAACACAGATTGTATGTTGCTCGTAGTCTTGGAATTGTTCATTTTCACATACTTGTTACAGGGGCCCTGTCATTTTTGTGTTGGTTTGCTCTTTATTGATTGCATAGCCCTTTATTTGTCGATTTTTTGAAAAATATTATGTGGGGGGTTTCTCTTGATTCTTTAAGCTGAAAGAAAGTGGAAGTCTTCCTCATCATTGTTGAATGTTGCTGGGAATGTTGGTGGTGGTGAGTTTTGAGTGAGGAGAGAGAAAAATATATATTTAAATATAAAGAAGG